>PVIY010001761.1:0-142077 GCA_004026745.1 Myrmecophaga tridactyla | reverse complement strand
GTTCCCATTTATCTATTTTTTCTTTTGTTGCTTGTGCTTTGGGTATAAAGTTTAGGAAGCTACCTCCTATTACTAGGTCTTGAAGAGGTTCCCCTACATTTCCGTCTAGAAGCTTTATGGTGCTAGTTCTTATATTTAGGTGTTTGATCCACTTTGAGTTAATTTTTGTGTAGGATATAAGATAGGGGTACTCTTTAATTCTTTTGGCTATTGATATCCAGTCCTTCCATGCCCGATTATTGAGAAGACTATCTTGTTCCAGTTCAGAGGATTTGGGGGCCTTGTCAAAAATAAGTTAACCATAGATTTGGTGGTCTATTTCCGTACCTTCGATTTGATTCCATTGGTCAATGCTTCTGTCTTTGTGCCAGTACCATGCTCTTTTGACCACTGTGGCTTTTTAATAGATTTTAAAGTCAGGGAATGTTAATCCTCCCACTTTGTTCTTTTTTTTTAGAGTGCTTTTAGCTATCCGGGGTCTCTTTCCCTTCCAGATGAATTTAGTAGTTAGCTTTCCAAATCTTCAAAGTAGGTTGTTAGAATTTTGATTGATACTGTGTTGAATCTGTAGATCAATTTGGGGAGAATTGACATCTTAACTGTGTTTAGCCTTCCTATCCATGAGCAGGGAATGTCTTTCCACCTACTTAAATCTCCTTTGATTTCTTTTAGCAATGTTATGTAGTTTTCTGTGTACAAGTCCTTTACATTCCTAGTTAAGTTCATTCCTAAGTACTTGATTCTTTTAGTTGCTATTTTGAATGAATTTTTTCCTTAACTGACTCCTTGGCTAGATCATTACTTGTGTGTAGAAATGTGACTGATTTTTGCACATTAATTCTATATTCCCGCCACCTTGCTGAATTTATTAGCTCAATTAACTTTGCTGTAGATTTTTCAGTATCTTCCAAGTATAGTATCATATCATCTGAAAATAAAGAGAATTTTGCTTCTTCCTTTCCAATTTGGATGCCTTTTATTTCTTTTTCCTGCCTGATTGCTCTAGCTAGAACTTCTAGCACAATATTGAATAATAGTGGTGATAGTGGGCATCCTTGTCTTGTACCTGATCTTAGGGGGAAAGCTTTCAGTCTCTCTCCATTGAGTATGATGCTGGCTGTCGGTTTTTCATATATTCCCTTTATCATATTAAGGTAGTTACCTTTGATTCCTATCTTTTCGAGTGTTTTTGTCAGAAAAGGATGCTGAATTTTGTTGAATACTTTTTCGGCATCAATCGAGATGTTCATGTGATTTTTCCCTTTCAATTTGTTAATGTGCTGTATTACATTAATTTCTTTTCTTATGTTGAACTATCCTTGCATTTGTGATATAAACCCCACTTGGTCATCGTATATAATTCTTTTAATGTGCTGTTGAATTCGATTTGCTACTATTTTATTGAGATTTTTTTGCATCTATGTTCATTAGGGAGATTGGCTTGTAGTTTTCCTTTCTTATAGCATCTTCACCTGGTTTTGGTATTAAAATGATATTACGTTCATAAAATGAGTTAGGTAATGTTCCTTTTTGTTCAATTGTTTGGAAAAGTTTGAACAGGATTGGTGTCAGTTCTTTATGGAATGTTTGATAAAATTCTATCTGTGAAGCCATCTGGCCCTGGGCTTTTCTTTGTAGAAAAATTTTTGATGACTGATTGAATTTCTTTACTTGTGATTGGTTTGTTAAGATCTTCGATTTCTTCCTGAGTCAGTGTAACTTGTTTGGGTGTCCCCAGGAATTTGTCTGTTTCATCTAAGTTGTCTCGTTTGGTGGTGTATCGTTGTACATAGTATCCTTTTATGATTTCCTTTATTTCTTCAGGGTCTGTGGTAACGCATCCCTTCTCATTCCTGATTTTGTTTGTTTGCATCCTCTCCTTTTTTTTCTTTGCCAGTCTTGTTAGTGGCCCATCAATTTTACTGATTTTTCTCAAAGAACCAACTTTTGGTTTTACTGATTCTTTCTTTTGTTCTTTTGTTCTCCCATTCATTTATCTCTGCTTTAATTTTGTTATTTTTCTTCTATTTGCTTTGGGGTTAGTTTGCTGTTCGTTCTCAAGTTCCTCAGGTGTGCTGTTAAGACCTTGATTTTTGCTCTTTCTTATTTTGTAATATAGGTATTTAGGGCAATAAATTTCCCTCTCAGCACAGCCTTTGCTGCATCCCTTAAGTTCTGATAAGTTGTATTCTCATTTTCATTCATCTCCAGATATCTACTGATTTCTCTAGCAATTTCTTTTTTGACCCACTGGTTGTTTAAGAGTGTGTTATTTTATCTCCATATGTTTGTGAATGTTCTCATTCTTTGGTGGTTATTGATTTCCAGCTTCATCCCACTGTGATCAGAGAAAGTGCTTTGAATAATTTCAGTGTTTTCAAATTTATAAAAACCTGTTTTGTGTCCCAGCATATGCTCTATCCTGGAAAATGCCCCATGAGCACTAGAGGAAAATGTATATCCTTGTGATTTTGGGGTGCAGTGACCTATATATGTCTCTTAGGTCTAATTCATTTATCAAGTTATTTAACTTCTCTATTTCCTTGTTGATCTTCTGTCTGGTTGTTCTATCTAAAGAGGAGAGTGGTGTATTGATGTCTCCTACAATTATTGCTGAAACATCTATCACTCCCTGCAGTTTTGCCAGTGTCTTTCTCATGTATTTTGGAGCTCCTTGATTGGGAAAATAAATATTTATGATTGTCATTTCTTCTTGGTGAATTGACCCTTTAATAAGTATATTGTGTCCTTCTTTGTCTCTTATGATGTCTTTACATTTAAAGTCTATTTTGTCTAATATTAGTATAGCTACTTCTGCTTTCTTTTGGTAACAACTAGAGTGGAAAAACTTTTTCCATCCTTTCACTTGCAATCTATTTGTAACCTTGTGTCTAAGATGAGTCTCTTGTAAGCAGCATATGGCTAGATTATGTTTCTTAATCCATTCTGCCAATCTGTATCTTTTAATTGGTATGTTTAGTCCATTAACATTCAGAGTTATTACTGAAAGAGCATTTCTTGATTCTGTCATCTTATCTTTTTAATTTCATTTGTCAGATCTACATATTCTTTTCCCTCTTTCTCTTTGTATTCTTTAAATTATCCTTAGTGGTAATCTACAATTCTGTGCCCTCCTCCAGACCTCCCTCTCCTGTCTTTTTATTTCAGCTGGTGGAACTCCTTTTAGTATTTCTTGTAGGGCTGGTCTCTTGTTGACAGATTCTTTCAGGACTTCTTTTTCTGTGAAAACTTTAGTCTCTCCCTCAATTTTGAAGGACAGTTTGGCTGGGCACAGAATTCTTGGCTGGAAATCTTTATCTTTCAGAATTTTGAATATATCATACTACTGCCGTCTTGCCTCCAGGGTGCTAGGTGAGTAGTCTGAACTCAGTCTTATTTGGTTTCCCTTGTATGTAGTAGATTGTTTTTCTCTTGCCACTTTCAGGATTTTCTCCTTCTCTTCAACATTGAACGAACTGATTAGTGTGTGCCTTAGGGAAGACCTATTTGAATTTGTTCTGTTTGGAGCTTATTGGGATTCTTTGACTTGTATATTTATGTCCTTTATAAGAGTTGGGAAGTTTTCCCCCATTATATCCTCAACTACTCTTCCTAGCCCTTTACTCCTTTCTTCTCCTTCTGGGACACCAATGATTCTTATATTTGTGTGCTTTGTTTTGTTTAGCATTTCCCTGAGTTCCAATTCAGTTTTTTTCCTTCTTTTTTGCCTTTTGCTGTTTTTAGTTTTCGAAGTCAATTTTCCAGTTCTCTATATCAGTTATTCTTTCTTCTGTCTGTTCAAATCTGGTGTTGTGTGCCTCTAGTATGTTTTTTATCTGATCAACAGAATCTTTAATCTCTGTATTACCTGCTATTTTTCCATTTATTCTTTCAAATTCCTCTTTGTGCTCTTCTGCTGTCTTCTTGATCTCCTTTATGTCATTTGCTATCCCACTTATTTTATTAAATAGAGTTGTATGGACGTCTTTGATGAGTTGTTCCAACGTCTGTGTCTCCTCTTGTGTTTTAATTTGGTCGTTAGGCAGGGCTATATCTGTCTGCACTGTGATATGCTTAGTGATCTTCTGCTGTCCTCATGGCATGTAAATATCTTGATTGATTTACTTTGAAAATTTATTTCTTTCAGTGGTCTAAAGCCTTGTGTTTGCAGGATGGTTGTACAGCAGGGAGCAGGGCATAGGGTGGAGCACTCAGCATGGTGACTTGTTTCAGGGCAGGTATGGGCGCAGGTTGGGGATGTTATGCTGATGCTTGTAAACGTGGGTGCCCAGCTGCCAGGGAGGATGTAACTGTGCGGGTGCACCAGTCTTGGGGGGGCATAACCATGGTGTGCTTGGTCTAAGGTACAGGGCCCCTTGTGTGCATGTGTAGAGCTGTGGCAGCAGGTCAGCGTTATACTTTCATGAATTGGGGGCAGATGTGACCTGGCTGTGCTGGTCAGCACTTTCTCAGAGCTGGGAAGTGGGTTGTCCACTGTGCCCATGTGTGGTTCTAAAACTGCTTTAGAGTGTGGTTCCTAGAGCTGAATGATGTGATTGGAGGCCCATGCATGTGCATAGGCCTGGGATTGCCATAAAAGGATGTGGATGCATAGAGCTCAGAGGGGACAGAGTGAGGCTGTGTGGCACTATGGGCAGGAGGCAGGGAGGTGGGGGATGGCAGGGGTAGCCTTGGTGTGGAGGTTAGTGCCCTCAACGTTTATGCACAGGAAACAGCCTGGAGGCAGCAGGGAGGGGGAGGTAGTGATGGGGAGGGGTGCAGGAGAGATGGGTTGGGGTGCACTTGGAGTAGGGGTGTGGGGCAGGTAAGTGCACTGGGTGCTGGTGGTGTGGGGGCACCTGGAGTGCAGGGAATGGGAGCAGGTGAAGGGTTCAGGTAAGTGGGGTGTGGGGTGAGTCGCCGGTCACTGGGCTATGGTGGTGCGGGTAGGGTAGCACTCCCAAGGAAGGCAGCCTGGCTTACTTCCTAGTTCCGCTCTCCCGTCTGTGCATTCCTGTGGGCTCCGCAGCTCTGTGCCTCTGCACCAGGCTCCAGTTTTCTGCCTCTCCGTTCCTTGGCCTCTGTGACCAGGGCTGCCCCGTGTAGTGCAGAAGGGTCTCCCAGGTCAGCCGCACTCCCGAATTGCTGCCTCAGTTGCCCTCCTGTCCCTTTTCTAACTTTTCCATGGAGCAGGGCTAATCTCGAGCTACTCTATTTGGCCATCTTCCCAGAAGTCTCTCATTTATTATTTTTACACTTTTTTATATAAGTGAAACATTTCAAAGTAAAACTGTTTATTTGCACTGGTGTGCTGGGAGCCAGGGTGTACCAACCTGCAATTATCAATTCATTTCTATCACATTGGTAGCTTGCCATAGCCATGGTGGAAGTATTTACGCCATAGAAATCAGCAAACAAGGCTTTTTTTTTTTTTCTGGTAGAGCTAGTTGCTATATATTTACTAGCACTGTTTATTTGGTTCTCTGACTTAGAACTTTATCCTGACCACAATGGAAGGGAAGACCTTTGTATTTTTTCCCTAATTGAGGTAAAATTCACATAACGTAAAGTTAACATTTTAAAGTGTACAATTCAGTAGCATTTAGTACATTCATGAGGTTGTGCAACCATTACCTCTGTCTAGTTCCAAAATGCTTCCATCACTCCAAAAGGAAACCCCATACTCCTTAAACAGGCAATTCCCATTTTCCTTCCCTTCAGTCCCTGGCTACCACTAATCTGCTTTTCTGTGTCTGTCTCTTCTGAATATTTCCATATTTGGAGTCAGAATCTGTGACCTTTTGTGTCTGCCTTCTTTCAGTTTTAAGTTGGATTGAGGGGAATAGAAGTTTGCCCAAGTAATTTTTGGAATCTCTGATTTACTTTTAATGAGTATCAAGTACCTCAGCCTTTTTTTGTTCTCTGTCTCTTTTATGTGGGATGCTCAAATTCTAAATTAAAAAGACCCATTCCAGTTACATTAGACTTTTTTTTGGTGCTTTACTGTAATATGCATCGTCCTTGTTAACAGTGTTTTATCTGGAACGTTTGCAGATGCTATATCACGTTAGCACAGGCTTTGGGAATGAACATGGGAGGTGCTCCTGCAGGACCTGCAGGCACTGGCAAAACAGAGACCACGAAAGACATGGGAAGGTGTTTGGGAAAATATGTGGTTGTGTTCAACTGCTCAGATCAAATGGATTTCAGAGGGCTAGGAAGAATTTTTAAAGGCAAGTGTCAAACAGTGTTAAATTATTTTGGTTGAATTTATTTTTATTGTACCTCAACATTATATTATGACTAAATTGACAGTGATAATGTTTCATATAGTCAGCATTGGTGTACGTTGATCCATACAGCATTGCCATTTTTCTAAGTAAAAAATAGTTGAATTTCATCAACTTCATATGGTTCAATACTCTTGATGGTGTTATAGTCCATGAGTTGAATGTGGATTGGATTATGAAAATGGAATCAGTTCACTGCCTGTAACAATGGTGAAGGGGATAAGATGAAGTAAACATACTGATCACACATGTGACTTCCCTTCCAACCCTAAATCACACTGAAATGAAAGATTTTTCAAAAGCATAGCAACACTGGGAAACAAGAAGGGGAGCCATGAACACATGAGGAATTTTGAGAAAATCTTCAAAGATAAATAGGAAGTGATTCCAGATGAAAAGAGTAAAAAAAGACTAAAAACCCTAGAGAGTATGTCAGTCCTAGAGCTCAGTCCTGGATGATCTTCTCTTTCCTTGATCTTTTCTTTTCTGTCTGCCCTCATTCTCTTGGTGACCTAATGCCAATCCTAGCTTTAAATACCATCTACATGGGGGTGCAAGCGTAGTTCAGTGGTAGAATTCTCGCCTGCCATGCGGGAGACCTGGTTTCGAGTCCCATGCGGGAGACCTGGGTTCAATTCCTGGCCCATACACTTCCCCAAAAAACAAACAAACAAAAATTCAACAAATGGTGCTGCAATAACAGGATACTCACATGGAAAAATAAAGAAATGTGACCCAGCCATACAGCACAAAAAATGTATATATATATATATATATATATATATATATATATATATATATATATACATATACCGTCTACATGACAGCCCTCACATTTATATCTCTAGCTTGGACTTCTTGGAAATCCAGATTCGTATATGCAATTGCCTACTTGATCTCCACTTGAATGTCTTTATAGGTCCAAATTCAGGATTTCCAAACCAAACTCCTGATCTCCCCTTCCCATTTGGGCTCCTTCCTCAGCCTTCCCCATGCCAAGGGGAATGGCCATGCCATTCTTCCAGATGCTTAGACAAAAATCTTTTAGTCATCCTCTGTCTTCTCTTTCTCTCATGCTCACATCCACTTTGTCAGCAAATGCTATTGGTTCTATCTTCAGAATACATCCAAAATCTGACCACATCTGGTCATCCCCACTGCCATCATCCTCGTTCAAGTCACCATCATTTCTCACCTGGACTAGTCCAATGAACCTCCTAACTGGGCTCCTTGTGTCTGCCCTTTTCCCCAGTAAGTCTAGTATTAAAACATCACCACAGTGATCCTTCTACCTGAGAATCAGATTGTGACAGTCCTGTGCTGAAAGATGGCTAGTGACTTCAGTCAGAGTGAAAGTAAAAATCCTTCCAATGGTCCTTTATTGTCCTACATGATCACATCTGTTTCTGCCTGTCCCTGTTATTGTTGCTCTAATCTTCTGCTCCCATCTCCTCATACCCTGCCTTTGCTCCCTGTATGACAGCCACATTAGCATCCCTGATGTTTCTCAAATATTCCAAGCACAACCCCCTGTCAGAGCCTTTGCGTTTTCTGTTTCTTAGATTCTTCCTCCAGATATCCATAGCTCACTTAATAAAGGACACCTGCAAAGAACCTACAGCAAACATGGTACTTAATATTGAAAATTTGGAAGCATTCTCTTAGAAATCAGGCATAAGATCAGGCTGTCCATTATTATTGCTTCTGTTCCTCATTGTGCTGCAGGTCCTAGCCGGTGCAGTAAGGAGCAACAACAAAAATACAAAGAATAGAAAGAAAGAAAAAATTTCATTATTTGTCAGTGATGTGGTAGACTATAAAGAAAATTAAACAAATCTACAGAAAAATACAGTTTGACAAGTTTACTAGAATATAAAATCAACACATAATATCAATTTAGTTCTATAAACCATAAAATTAGATAGAAAATGAAAATTTCAGAAAGACGTGTTACAACAGTAAAGGGGGGGAAGTCTACGGGGGCATCCTTGTATTAAATATCATGAGTTCCTTCATCTAGCCCTTTCTGTAGCTGGGGGTTGGATAAAATTACACACTCTTGGCGTTATGTGTCTTATTGAAAAAGGACTAAAGAAAAACATGGGCTACAGACTGGGGGAATAAATTTTAACATGTATAATTGGCAAAAGATTAATATCCAGTATTTAAAAAGAATTTCTTAAAATTATTAAGAAACACAAAATAAAACAGTAATGAGATACCATTTTCACCACCACCAAAGTGGCAAAAATGAAAAAATCTGAGAGGACCACTCTTGGGAAGCATGTGCAACAAAATTGGAACTCTTAATACTACTTGTGTGTATAAATTGGTAGAAATGCTTCAGAGAATAGTTTGCCAACATGTAATAAAGATATACATGCTTTTTGACCCAGCATTTACACTGCTCACACTTATTGCAAGACATGAGCAAGATGCAACATTATTAGTAATGAATTATTAGGAACAATCCAAATATCCTTTGAAATTAGAATGAAGTTTTAAACTGATATTTATGCAATGAAATACTGTACAATAAAACATTTTAGAATAGTGAATTAGATCTATATTATCAACATGAATAAACCTCAAAAAATAATATTGAACAAATAATTCAAATTTCAGATTTATATAGGTAGATATGATCTGCTGATATGATTTATATAGATAAAAACACACATATATACATGTATCTTTACACACACATATACATTTTGAACAAGCAAGTTTTACGAATGCTGTATAAGAACAATAATTTAAAAGCATGTTGGGGGCGGCTGCTGTGGCTCAGCAGGCAGAGCTCCGGCCTGCGACCTGCAGACCTGCCGTGCTGGAGGTCTGGAGTTCGATCCCTGGTGCCTCCTGCCCATATGCAAATTAAAAAAAAAAAAATAAGCATGTTGGGAGCCATTGACATCAATTTCAGGAGAGAGGTTACCTCTGATTAAGGAGTGAGCTTGGGATCCAAGAGAGACATACATAGACTTCAGCTGAACCTCTAATATTGTATTCTTTAAAGTGAAACCTGAAGCAAATTGTTCATCATAATTGCCTGTTCTGTTGAAACATTTGTGAACCCCAAGAACTGTTTTCTAATTAAAGGGAAGAGTTCTTCTCTGGATCATTCCTGGTCTGAAGATTGGGGAGAGTTGAGAGAAACAGAATAGAGCATGAGGTAACTGTAGAATGCCAAAATTACAGCAGAAGACAGAGAAAAAGAAAAGGGAGTGACTGGCTCCAGTCTTTCCCCTTCATGTTAAAGTTATAACACAATTCTCTAAAGTGGGAGTCCTGACAAGGATCAACCCTAGAAGTGGCTCCAGCCAGAGTCAGAGCAAATGCACCACGCTGGGAGGGCAAGCACTTCCTGCCTATCTCATCCCTTTTACCAAGTCCCTAGAGGCAGGCATTTGAGCAGAGGAAATACACACTCAACAACCATTAAGCAGAGATAACAAAGTCTCATAAAATCTTTGGAGAAATTAGTGAGGCACCCAAAAGAGCAAACAGACCTACCAACCACTTAACTGAATTAGTAGAGGAAATAGGAGAAAACTTAAAAAATAAATAAAATTAGTAGCTTTAGAGAGATTCGAGAAATTATAACATAATTTTAAAAAAACAGGCTACTATGAAAAAAGAACAATTGAAGTTCTTGGAAATTGAAAATGTAAATTAAAAAAAAAAAACTTCCTGAGTTGAAATATCTGGCCAAGTCAATATATTGTAAAAGGAGATGGAAAGCTCAACAGAAAAATTTCAGGGTCATAAGGATAGATACACGTTCCAATGTTTGTATAATGGACATTCCTAAGGGTGAGAGGGAAAGTCTGAAGGGGGGAATTAATAAAAGAAACAGCATTTCATATGGTGAAGATAATGAAGAGGACAGGAGCAGTGCTTATGATATCCAGGTCTTGCTTTGTGCTAGGTTTTGTAAGAATAAATAAAAATCCTCTTGGCTGTTCTCTCACCTAGGATCCTGAGATTTCTGTCTCATGGTGATAAAAATGAAATATAGAGAAATTTGACCAAGAGAGGGGCATACTCTATTTTGGCAATTTCTCACAATGGTATGAGTCCTTCCCCTCTATATCTCACTAGAGGCTGTCACTTCTGAGTGGCTCAAGTCAGAAGGCATTGGTTAGAGCAAGTCCCATGACCACTTCCAGACTGGTCAAATGTTATTGCCCTTCAGACTCCCTATGTGTTAATACCCCAGCTGTACTTTCATTTTAGTAGTGCACTATTTGCATTTTTTTTGGTGATTATATACAAATAAATTTTACCTCTATTGCTGGAATTAAGTCTTTATAAAAAGCCAGATATAGAATTTTGTATAAATCATGTTTTAGTATATAATTGTTTGGGAGCACTCTGGAAAAAAATGGTTGCCATCAAGAAGTAAAACTTCCCAAATGATTGCAATCAAGAAAGGAAAACTTCACAAATTACTTGTTTTTCATTCCAGGTCTTGCACAGTCAGGTTCCTGGGGCTGTTTTGATGAGTTTAACAGAATTGAGTTACCTGTATTATCTGTGGCAGCCCAACAAATTTATATTGTTTTGACAGCAAGAAAAGAGAGAAAGAAGCAGTTCATTTTTTCTGATGGTGATTGTGTTGATTTAAATCCAGAATTTGGAATCTTCTTAACAATGGTGAGAAGACAGGCTTTAAATGCAAATAGAAGAAAGCATGTGTTAGTGTGTAAATGACTGACGATTCAGGGATCATGAGCTTTTCTCTCTTATTAAAAGATTTTTCTGAGTAATAAAAATAGCTCAAATAGAAGGTAGAATAATAATATGTTAATAATAATTTTCAAAGTCTGCTGTTTATTGAGCACTTACTATGCGTAAGGTGCTGGGCTAAATGTTTTATGACCTGTATCATACAGAATAGCGCATGCTATGCTGCAGTTAATAAGCAACCCCCAATCTTAATTGGTTTAAAACCCCAAGGATTTATTTCTGCCGCATGCCACATGGCCTCAGTGGGTTGACTGGGGTGGTGGAAGGGAGCCAGTGAGAGGAGGGGCTGCTTCATATGTCTTCACTCTCCGACTCAAGCTAAAAAGCTAGCTAGTGGCTCAAGTCAGAAGGCATTGGTTAGAGCAAGTCCCATGACCACACCTAACATCAAGAGAGCAGGGAAATGCAGTCCTTTCATGTTTCTGAAACGGGGAAGAACCTGAATTTTTGGTCACTAACACTAATGATTACTACATGTTCATTATCTCATGTACAGCTTTGATAGCCCTCTTGGGTGTAGAGGTACCTGAGTTTCTGGGAGATTTAGTGACTTGCTCAAGTCACATAGCCAGTGAGAGATAGTGCTTATCAACTGTCATCAAGACATAACTGCTTAACCTCTTACAACTTTGATTTACTCTTATACCTAATAAAAAGATGATGGAAATAACTTCAAATTTCCAAAATAACTCAACAAGGTCCTGCACCAAAGAATCGTAACAAATTGAGTTACCATGTGATTGATGACAAAGCTTTGAGATATAATGTTATAAAGATAGAATGCCAAAGACATGAATAAATAAGAGTGTCTATGAATTGGAAAAGTGAGGATTAATGTTGAGTTAGTTTTATTTAATGTTTTAAAAGTGTTATCTGTACAGTTAAATCTAACTTGCAAGATAGCACAAACACCTTTGCATTGTAAATGTACCAGTGGACAAAGATAAATTACATGAAGAAACATCAGAAGAGTTTCTGATACGTTTCTGGATGTAAGCAAACATCCAGGAAAGCAGTTAGGGGGAAATAATAATAATCCAGAAAGATCAGTTATAACTCAGAAAATGGAATGAAGAAATTTACTCAGTGTGAAACTATGGCCTGACAGATTTTAAACGAAATTTAACATTCTCTCTGGATTAGGAATAATATGGGAAATATCAACTAGATATTGCATTAGGTTGTGAGTAATTGAGAACTGAAAAAATACTGAAGTAACTTATATGGATTTCTCTTAAGGTCCTTCCATGTTTCTGCTCTTTATGGTTTCTACCTCCAAGGTTGCCTCATGACCCAAGATGCTGCAGAAGCATCTTTATTTTGTTGCACCTAATTGATATTGAATCAAATCCTTTCAAACAGACATCCAGATTATTTCTTACAGTGTTTTTTTTTGCATCTCACTGTGTAAAATTTAATCACACTAGCTGCAAGGCAGACTGGGAGATAGAGTTTTTGATCTGGGTGGTAATGGACCAAGCTTGCAAGTGGGGTTCTCTTACTAAGGAAAAGAGAAGAGAAGTGTTGGAAGGCAACCAGAAATCTCTGTATTCCCAGAATTTGACAAGTTATCTGGCCATTTGAAAGTGGCCAGTAAATGTTCAAAGATTGAATGTTTCTTAATGTACTTTTCTATAACTGACCTCTCTTTGTCTTACTTATCTTTGAACCCCTAACTCTCCCTTTGGACTTTTGGAACTGGCCTGTCCTCAACCTTTTGCTGCTTAGGAGATCTTAGCTTCCCTTCTTTTTTCCATTTTTTTTCTCTTCATTCCCTTTTTTCCCCTCACTCTGATGAATTCTTCTGGTATTTTGTCAATAAAAGAACTCTATAACTATGACTGCAAATAATTGAAAGTTGAAATAAAATTACCTAAATAGGTTGACCAGTATAAAATACCTAATTATTTTCTTCTTTAATATAATAACATATTTTAGACCATAATTATCCAGGTATTTATTTAGTTTTCTTTTTTTTAGCCAATAGACATACGTATGGTTAATTTTTTGCTATACAAAGTATGTGAGAAAGAGAGAGTGTGAGAGAAAGAGGGAGAGAGGTGTCATTAGTATAATGAAAATGGAAATGGATAGGAGAAATGTGATATTAATGAATGTGGATGGTCTAGTATACATTTTTGAGAAAGGAAGGACATTTTATGAATCTAATGTTTTTCTAGACCACCTTAGAATCTGAACTAGGGATTTGAAATGTATTTATATTCATGAAATGCAAATTATATTAACAATTAAAAATTAAATGTATTTTAACTTTTAGAATCCTGGATATGCTGGGCGCCAGGAACTACCAGAAAACTTAAAAATTCAGTTTAGAACTGTTGCTATGATGGTTCCTGATAGACAGGTATGCACCAGGATTTAAAAAAACATAATAAAATGTATGTTCTTTACTTGTCTTTCACTAAAATTGTTGAAAAATCTCACTAAATTGATTTTCAGATCATTATGCGAGTTAAACTTGCAAGCTGTGGTTTTCTTGAAAATGTAGTCTTGGCTCAAAAGTTTTATGTCCTTTACAAACTTTGTGAAGAACAGCTTACTAAACAGGTAACTTTGTCTATCTCCTTTTCCCCCACCTATAGAATTTTTTTTTATTTTTCAGTTTCACCTTGCCAAAAACTAATCAACTAATAAAAAAAACACGGACTCTTTTCTAAAATATATTTATAATTAATTTGCTCTGTTGATTATATATTGTAAAAAACTTTTTTTTATTTTGAAATGATTGTAGAGTCACAGAAAATTGCAAAGAACTATACAAGGAGGTCCTGTGCACCCTCTACCTGCCTCCCCCAATGTTGACATCATATAACTATAGTATAAAAAAAACAGCAACAGAAAATTGGCTTTGGTCCAGTCCACAGAGTTGGTTCATATTTTACTAGTTATACATGCACTTATTTGTGTGTGTGTGTGTTTAGCTCTATGCCGTTTTGTCACGTGTAGCTTTGTGTAATCCCCATCACAATCGAGATGCAGAACCCTTCCATCCTGATAATGTTCCCTCATGGGACCCTTTATTTTATTTCATTTTTTTGCATGGGCAGGCACTGGGAACCGAACCCCAGTCTCTAGCATGGCAGGCGAGAACTTTGCCACTGAGCCACCGTGGCTTGCCCCTCATGGAACCCTTTTATAGTCATACCTATCTCTCCCTCAAATCCCTAACTCCTTACAATCATTAGTGTTTTCTTCATCTCCTTCATTTTATTTCAAGAATATAAATGGAAGCATACAGTATGTAACCTGTAGTTATGCATTTTAAATCTATTGTATGTTGCTCAGACTATGTCAGACTGTATTATTCTCAAAAGGATATTTTATGTGTGGAAACTGTATTATACAGCTTGGTCTTTTCAATGGAATCATTTTTCAGTTAAGGAAAGGAGGGAGTATTGAGCCAATAAAACTTAGCAGTTCAGTCACACCAGAACCACAGCCTAAGAAGTATCAAAATATCCATATATATAATGAGTCTGCATTTACGAATATTTAATGATATAATCTTTTTTTCCTCTTTTCCCATTCTAGGTCCATTATGACTTTGGATTGAGAAATATTCTATCTGTATTGAGGACTCTTGGATCCCAAAAAAGAGCCAGGCCAGAAGACAGTGAATTAAGTACTGTCATGAGAGGACTAAGGGATATGAACCTTTCTAAATTGGTATCTTTCTTCTCTGAATTTACTTTTTTCTCCCAGATTTTTGAATCTGAACTGGTTTCTTTCTACTTAGCTGATGAGTGGGGGTTGGATCATATTGAGCTGTGAGCACTTGTAATTGCAGGGATGGTGGGTGGGCAAAGCTACCACTATGTTTCCAGCAAGAAGGCAAAATATACACACAGACCCACACACAAAAAAACCTATGACTCTGTGTGACTGTTTGGGTCAACATGAGCCGAAAGTACATCCTCATCACTTGTATACAGAAAATCAGGCTTCATCAATGGACTTCAGCCCCCAAATTTCAGCATAGTCCTTTACCATTTTTCATAACATAACACAGACTCTTAACTTGAAAATCTGGATTCACAGGTAGCCATGAGAACTTTTGCTTTCTCTGTATATGATTAGCTTATCTCAGATACATCTCTCTCAAAACAGCAATGTCATTACTATATTCCAAAATGTATTAAAAGTTTGCTGTAGAAATTATATTAGCTACTTCACTGCTTTCATGCTTTTCACAATTATAGTCGGGTTTGTTTTGAACTAGCCGATGGACATGTCCATCTGATATTTATTCAAGGGCTTCTGTGTGCTATATATGTCCTTACCCTGGGAGTATAAGATTTGGAAAGAAATGGTTCTTAGCTCATTATGAAAACTAACAACTAACATCTTTGTACTTCATTAGTATTATAATGTCTTTTCACATGTGACTTGTTTGACGCTCACAGCAACTCTGTAGATACGGATGCTGGTACCATTATCTCCATTTTACTTTGAGGAGCTGAGACCCAGAGAGGATGGGAGATTGACCCAACAATCACAGTCAGTTGAATGGAACAGTAATCTATAGGGCTTCCTAATGGCAAATCCTCTGTTTCTTCCAGTGCACCTCACTTCCTCCTTTAGATAATGGTATTCCTGAAACCCTACACAAGAATTCAAGAACGCATCAGGGGAGCCTGAAGATATATAAGAAAAAATAAGAAGTGGTTAGCAGTTGGGAAGGGGTGATCTATGTATTAATGATGTAGCAAATGAGGATTGGAGTCAGTTTATACAAGCCTACTACTTAAAGGAAGAACAGGACATTGCTCTAATGGAGTTTCACAGCCAATGTCATATAGGGTATAGGTATTTTCTTAATAAATGAAATAATAATACTCCAATTTGGGACTATAAATGGTGCTTTTTTAAGGTTGAGGATCCCTGTCTGTGAGAAGCAGAGCATTCATATGATAAAGTAATGAGATCAAAGCTTGTAGAGCTAGATTGTATAAGACTTTGAATGTCAAGACTCTTAGATGCAATGGTATATGTGATGTCAATTCAGTGATGGCACTTAGGAGAAAGTTCTAGAGACTACGAGTCTGGTTCGGAGAGTAATATGTGATTCTCTGAGCACGTAGTAGTAAAGGCTGTACACATCACATACTAGCTAGTTAATAAATATTTTGTTGACTGAAAGAGTAAATTCATTTTAATCTATGACATTTTAGGTTGATGAAGATGAACCCCTATTCCTCAGCTTAATCAATGATCTGTTTCCGGGATTGCAACTAGATAGTAGTACTTATGTGGAACTGCAAGCTGCAATAGCTAACCAGGTTGAGGAAGAAGGTTTAATTAACCATCCACCCTGGAATCTCAAACTTGTGCAGGTAAAGAAATTGTAACCTATTACCAGTATAACAATATGTATGTGTCCTTTAACATAATCGTATGAATGGAAGAACTCATGATATTACTCTTACTGGATATAAATGCTGAAACTAAGTTTAAACACCATATACATCATTACAACAGAGTCCTCAAAGTAGAAATATTAGTTTTCCTTACCTCATGATAAACAAGCAGTAATTTTCTGAGATTGTTATTTATTGCCAGAGAGGAGATTGGGAGGTAACCAGAATCTTAATAACAGTTGGGGGAGTGGAGAGTAGGTTATAAAAAGTTTGAACAATGGAAAGACTCAGTGGTTTTCTTGCGTTAGTCTGACAGATGGTCCGCGGTGAGGTACCTTAGTGGAGCACAAAGTCTGAGGAATCTGGCAGTATTTCTTGGCCCCTGGTCTGTGTGTGTGCATACGATGTGTCCTTTACCTACACTAAAAACTTGAATCCTTTGTCTGTGTCTGTTGATGTCTTTCTGCCCATCACTTTACTAATATCCTTGTGAAAATACTCCAATTCCTTTATCAGCTGAATGGAGAAATGTGCTAGAAAAAATGTGGAGAAAGAGATGTATCTATTCATTGCTGGTAGGGAAGCTGAGAGGTGCAACCCCTCCGGAGGGCAGGGTGGTGGTTCCACAGGAGCCAGGGGTGGGGTTGCCTAACCCCGTTGCTAAGAATATACCGGAGTGGTGTGTGTGTGTGTGTGTGCGTGTGCGCGCGTGCACAAGGGTACTTCAGTGTTAGAATTCTCGCCTTCCATTTGGGAGACCTGGGTTCAATTCTCAGTCCATGCACTTCCCAAAAAACAAAAAACCAACCAAACAAGAATATATTGGAGGACCTGAGAGTGAGGACATAAATGGATATTTGCACATGGGTGTTTATGGTGACAGCATTAGTGATTAGCCATGGATGGAGGTGGCCTGAGGGTATAACAGTGAAGAATGGAAGGGGGAATTGTGGTGTTTACAATACAACGGATTACTGAGGGATTGCAGGAAGAAATGAAGTTGTGAGGCATGCAACTAGGTGACTGAACCTTAAGGAGAGTATGTTGAATAAAATGTCAGAAACAAAAAGACACACACACAAAAAGAAGCTGTTAACAGACACAGGATTAAATCTGTGTGGGCATGATGCATTGGGTATTTTCCAGGGCTTTTGGAAAATGAAGGCACTAAAATTGTGGTGTTTTGAAAACTGCATTTGAAAAAATAGCAGTTCTTATTTCAACTTAGTTTTTTTTTTCTTTTTTACCAGTTTATAAGATGTACAGACATGTGCAGCATATCTAAATTTCACAACAGAATATTTGGGAACGTTTTCATCATGCATGTGTTGGAAACTATATTAAAATTTTTTTATTTCTGGGAACACATTATTTTATATATGATATGTATACATATGCTGAGTACTAAACCAGTGTACTGCGCATAACTATACTGAGTACTAAAGTCCTAGTCATCTCAATGGGTGGGGATCTGGGATATTGTATTCTTTTTTGATTGTCAACATTGCTCTTGAACATCATGATAAGGCATTGCCCCTATTGCTCTTAAACTATGGGTTATAGTAGTATTCCATTTGTTTCTAAAATGTTAGGATAGTAATGCAAATTTCACCTCTAATCAGCTGTGAGAACTTTGGCTTTTTATTTTTATTAAGAAAACTATAGACAGAATGTTGTGACAGACACTCCATGTTCTTGGTATGTTTGCTTGAATCCCTTTTGCCTTTTCTGTGCACCTCTTTCCTAGCTTCTGTGTGCTCTTGCTTCTAATAGCTCACATTTGGAACTTCCCTCCCTTCCCTCCAGAATACTGGAGCTACTTCGTTGGCAGGCCCAAAGAATGGAAGCATCTGGAAGTTTATTCCCCACCCCACCCCTGCACAAACCAGCCTTTCTTTACTTAAGGACTAATGGGAACTAGAGTAGGAAAATCAAGCCCCCCTGCTTCCATGTGGGACAGCTCAGGCGGGTATAACACGCTAAAGAGCTCCTCCTCTCACCCCAGGATCAGTCTTTACCCCAAACTACACCTTGTTTGGCTTCTTCCCTTTCCTTTCCTGCTTCCCTCACTCCTTTATTGGTTTCTACTGGGAGCACTCCCTGAATAAAAATCAGTTGCACGTGATTCCTCATCTCAAGGTTTACTTTGCAGGAATGCAACTAAGGCTTGTGCGAAACTTGATCTTCGCTGTAATTGTGCTTTTTGCTGCTTTCCACCGCTAAGGGGCGGTATCATCACATGAGATGCAGAGAAAGTTTCCATGTGGAAAAACTGCTTGCTGTATACCAGCAAGCCCAAATCACAGGGATTAATAGCTTGAGAAGCAAAAACCAACTCCTGAATTAATTATTTCTAAAATGTAATTCAAGCTCCATGTTGTCATACTTGATCAATTATATTGTTTTATAATACGGTGCTAATTTGTAATGCCCCAAAAAGACATTTTTTACATCTTAAAAATTTTTAAACATTTAACTAGTTATTTTAATGAACATAACAGAACAACTTATTTCAAGCTCCAAATTTCAGCAAATTGCTTCTATAAATGTCAGCAAGAGATTCATAAATTAGATTTTTCAATCTATTGTTTTAATCATGTAGTTATATGAGACATCTCTGGTACGTCATGGCTTGATGACTCTTGGGCCCAGTGGTTCTGGGAAGACAACTGTTATAACAATTCTGATGAAGGCAATGACAGAATGTGGAAAACCTCATAGAGAAATGCGAATGAATCCAAAAGCTATAACTGCCCCTCAGATGTTTGGCAGGCTGGACACTGCTACCAATGACTGGACAGATGGGATTTTTTCTACTCTATGGAGAAAAACATTAAAAGCTAAAAAAGGTACATATAAAACACCCTTTTAATGATATTTTTTCCCTGCCAGTTTATTAATTACACAGTATTTGTTTAGCCAATTTCTTTTTAAGCGAGTAATTTTCTGTTTTGTTTGCAGGTGAAAACATTTTCCTCATTTTAGATGGCCCTGTGGATGCCATTTGGATTGAGAACTTGAATTCTGTGTTGGATGACAATAAAACTCTCACATTAGCCAATGGTGATCGCATTCCCATGGCCCCTAGTTGTAAGCTTTTGTTTGAAGTCCACAATATTGAGAACGCTTCTCCTGCTACAGTTTCCAGGATGGGCATGGTCTATATCAGCAGCTCTGCTCTCAGCTGGAGGCCGATATTACAGGTGGGGATGAGGGACCCACAGAAGCAGACCCAGGGTCTTCTCATGTTTCACTCTCTTAATAAATAGAGGTTCTATTTCTTTATTACAGGCATGGTTGAAAAAGCGCACTGCTCAGGAAGCTTCTGTATTCCTAAACTTGTATGATAAAGTGTTTGAAGATGCATATACATTTATGAAACTAAACCTCCATCCAAAAATGCAACTCTTAGAGTGTAACTATATTGTGCAAGTAAGATTTTTTTTTTGTATATTTACTGCTTAGATTTTTAGATTTTGTTTTTCACTCAGTTACAGTCTACAGGCATCTGAATTAGAAAATTGCTGCAGTCCGTGGAAATGTTTTTATGATGTAGTTGTGAATGCTTTGATGAGTTGGATTCCTACTAAACAACTCATTAGTGATCTTACTGCCATCTCTGTACTATTTTCACTTCCTAGGGGTTACTGTCAGGGAAGAAGGAATGTACTATCTTTCTTACCTTTGAATTTAGTAATCTGTCTCAGAAAACATATCCCATGATGAGAGTTGACAAAATAAGTAAAACTGGTAGTTTTATTAAAAAGTGTAAAAAGGAGTTTGTGACAATCAGGAAAGCGTAAAATATTTTAGGCTTCACCCAACTCTCTGGCACAACCACTCAGTTCCAATGTTGTAGTGTGAAAGCAGCCAGAGACAGTATATAAATGAATTAGTGTGGCTGTGTTCCAGTAAAACTTCATCTGCAAAAATAGGTGGCTGGCCCACGGGCCATAGTTTACTGCAAAATATTAAAAAGAAATAAAATCCTTAATCTGGCAAATTTGGAGTCACCAAACTTTAGAACCAGTCGCTACCTTACAAAACAACTGGTGTAGACCTTTTGCTTTTCAAATTCTGAAACAGAAAATGAGAGAGGTTGTGGCATGAGCTGGGGTAGAAACCACACCTCCAGATTTCCAGGTTGGCGTTCTTTTTGTGATACCATACAGCCTGTCTAAGGCAGGAGGGCCTTTCTTCTGAGTGTTGTTAGCTGTAGGATATCAGGCTGTATTTTGAAATATATTTTTCCTCTCCTTCCCATCTCCTTTTTATTTTTGCATAGACAGTCACTGGGAATTGAACCGGGGTCTCTGGCATGGCAGGTGACAACTCTGCCTGCTGAGCCACCGTGGCCTGCCCTTCCCTTCTCCTTTTTAATGTTGTTATTATTTCATTTTTTTTCAGTCTCTCACTCTTCTGGAAGGTTTAATTCCCTCTAAAGAAGAAGGTGGCGTTGCATGTGTCGGACATCTTCATAAATTGTTTGTGTTTGGCCTGATGTGGAGTATAGGAGCCCTTCTGGAATTGGACAACAGAGAGAAGTTGGAAGCCTTTTTACGAACTCACCAAAGCCATTTAGACTTACCACAAATTCCTAAAGGCACAAATCAAACCATGTATGAGTTTTATGTTACTGATTATGGTAAGTAGGCTGAATTACATCTTAAGTGATATGATATTTTTTTAAAGCGGTGAAAAAGATGAACTTCCATAAGAGGAAATAGTAAATCAATTTTTAATTTAATTTAATTGAATTTAATTTTTTTAAATACCAAAAAAAACACCAAATAAACGCAAACATTCCTATTTTGATCATTCCGTTCTGCATATATAATCAGTAATTCACAATATCATCACATGGTTGCATATTCATCATCATGATCATTTCTTGGAACATTTGCTTCTATTCAGAAAAAGAAATAAAAAGTTAAAAAGTAAATCAATTTTAAATAAAACAGCTGTTAGTATCATTTTTTAAAGGACATATATTTGAAGGACATACCTTTGAAAGCAATTTTTAATAGAATTTTGCATTTTGGCCATGCTACTAACTGATTTTGGCTCCTGACTTCTCTTTTTGAACTGGCCAGTGCGAAATTTGGCATAAGTAATTTAGCAATACCTCTTACATAGTATACTTTCTAATGGTTGGAGAGGAAAAGTAATAGTGTACAGAGCACAGATTCTTCATTATGCAAAGTTTAGTAATGCAAGTGATGCATCAGTTCCACAACTCCCTTCTGAAAAAGTCAAAATAAGTATAGAATGAGCCAAGCAAATGGGGACCTACTTATATGGAGCAGGCTTTGCTAGCCCTATCACCTCAGCCTCCAGCCGTGTGCAGCATTCCTCCCTAAAAGGAGTGCCCTCGAGCTTGGACCCTCAATCCAGAGGCTAGGCCTCAATTCTTCTAAGCCCCAGAGAGAGAAGAACCTACTTCTGAAAAATTGTATTTACTGCCGCTTCTTCCTAATATATAAAATGACAGCAAAGTTCTTTTTTTGTTTGTTTTAATACATACATTCAAAAGGATAGAGCGGGAGAGTAGACAACAATAAAACATTTTGAAATTGAGAAGGGAGAAAGATCGGTGGTAGCTGATTTAGCACACTGGGCAAAGGTAAATCCTAAACAGACAGTGGAGAGAGTTGAGAAACAATTCAGTACAATCACAGAATCTTCAAAGGGCTCAGGAATTGGAAACTGGGGTGGAAGTGGAGTTAAAAACTGGAGGACTTGTAAGTCTGTTTAAGAGACAGACCTCCAGTTTGTCTATCCAAAGCCACTGTGGCTGAATAGTGGAACTCTGCCTGCCCCCACACAGGCAAAAGACTAAAGAGTTATTGTCTGGAGAGTGTAAAACAGAGGGCTTTCTAGACTTGGGTGCATCGGGCACATTTTCGGGTGGGAGAATCAAATGGAAGATGGGGTTTTAAGTGACATTTTTTGGTTTTGAAGGGACAGGATTAAATGTAGTTTTTTTTATGGTTGCCATCTTTAACTAGAATGGCCTATAGATGTACATCATTTGAATAGATAATACTAAAGGCTTGGGATGACAAAAGGGAACCATAATTCAAAGTACAAAGTACATCTAAATATGAATTCTTATAGAATCCAAAGCCACGCTTCTCCACAGGGTTGCCTTCTGAGCAACCCAGACTTCTGGCATGGTAGAAAGCTCCCTCTGAGCATGTTATCTGTTTTAGTTTGTTAGCTGGTAGAAAGCTCCCTCTGAGCATGTTATCTGTTTTAGTCTGTTAGCTGCCAGAATGCAATATGTGAGAAATGGAATGGCTTTTAAAAAGGGAGTTTATTAAATTGCAAATTCATAGTTCTAAGGCTATGAAAGTGACCAAGTTAAGGCACCAACCAGAGGCTACCTTCACTCAGGAAAGGCTAATGCTGTCCAGAACCCCTCTGTCAGATGGGAAGGCACTTGGCTGGTGTCTGCTGGTTCTCTGGCTTATGGACACCTCTCAGCTGAGAGAGCACATGGAGACATCTACTAGCTTTCTCTCCTCATATCATAAGGCTTTTCCCTGGGCACTTTCCTTCTATATCTCCAAAGATTTCTGGCTGTGTGGGCTCTGCTGGCACTGAGCTTTTTCCAAAATGGTTTCCTCTTAAAGGGATCCAGTAAGCAACCCCACCTTGAATAGGTGGAGATACATCTCCATGGAAACCATCTAATCAAAAGTTACCACCCATAGTTGGGTGGGTCACATCTCCATGGAGATAATAAAAAAGATCCCACGCAACAATGTTGAATGAGGGTTAAAGAGCATAGCTTTTCTGGGGTATATGACTATTTCAAACTGGCCCTCTGTCCTTACAGTCTAGGCCCTAAGTTATTTAGAGGGAGAAAACCCATCAGCAGCAATTTTCAAACCCTGAGGCAGGCCTGATTGCAGGACTGAGATGGGATCCAATAATGGTGCAGATTAAATAATTACCATCTTCTGTGCATCAATGTGTAATATTTCTTAAAAGAGTGGTCCACTAATGTTTTTGAGGTCTTCCTTCAAGTAACCAACACTGGTTCTACAAGTTTAGATGATGGTGCCTTCTTGGTCTTACTAAAGGTGTCAACAAAAGGGTAATAAAAAATCTAGACTCACCTTCTTTCTTTAAGAGGGGGTCCAGAAATGGTTTGTTGACTAAAATGCTGAGCCATTGTAGCCATCCAGTCTTGCTACCAAAAATAGCTATACTTTGGTGAAATTGATATACTGTATTCATGAAATGAATCAAGAACTCACATACTTAGTAGTTAATAGGGCTTTAAAATATATACTCCAGAAGACTTGTGATCAGTCCTTCATCAGCTCATACTTCATCCATCCTTTTTTTTTTTTTCTTTTCTTTTCTGGTGCACAGACGTTAATATCATTGGGGAAGACTTCATTCTTAGAATTAAAATTAAATACGGAGATTTCTGCTTTCAGCTAAGGTGTAGTAATTTACCTGCTTACTTAGAAAACTGGACAAAATGTTTGAAACAGTATTTTTCAGACATTGGAAAACAGGCAGCATAGGACTGCTACCTCTGAGAGAAGTGAAGCAAGGAGCTAAATACCTAGAGGCAGTTTCCAGCAGTGACTGAGGGAGGAGAAATTCAAACAAAGTTGGCAGTCTTGCTGTAATGAGGAGGCAGAGATTGGGGAGGTCGAGGTGGCCAGAATTTTCAGGGCAGAGTGCCAGAGAGGAGAGATCTGTACAGAGAGGGCACAGCAGAAAACAGCAGAACCTGACAGACAACTCTACAATGATAGTTGTGTTAACTACTCTTTCCCAATGGTCAGTAGAACAAATAAACAAAATTAGTAAGATATAGAATATTTAAACAACACTATTAATTTTACCTAATTGATATTTATAAAACATTCTGCCCCCAAACAACACATTCTTTTCAAGAGCACATGAAACATTTGATTTTCAGATGTTATTCTGGGCCAAAATATCCTGGGCCATTAAATAAATCTCAATAAGGAAAACTTTATAGCACTTAATACCTATATTAGAAAAGAGGAAAGATCTCAAAATGGTGAGCTCAGCTTCTTCTTGAAGGAACCACAAAAGAAGAACAAATTAAATGCAAAGTAGGAAGAAGGAAATAGGTACCATTAAAGCAGAAATAGTGAAATAGAAAAGCAATAGAAAACAATTAATGAAATAAAAAAGATGGTTCTTTGAAAAGATCACAAAATTGATAAATCTCTTTGCCAGAATTATTGGGAAAAAAATAGGAGCAAAAACTTAAATTACCAATGTCAGGAATGAAACAACATGACTACAGACCCTTTTAAAAAATAAGAGAATATTAGAACAATTTTATGCCATTGACAATTTAGATGAAATGAACAAATTCATTGAATGATATAAACTACCAAACTTCGTCAAGAAGAAATAGATAACCTAGATAGCTCTATATATATTAAAGAAATTGAATTTGCAGTTAAAAACCTTTACACAAAGAAAATTCCAGGCCCTGATGGCATCACTGGTGAATTCTACAAAATAGTTAAGGAAGGAATAAAACCAACTCTGCACAACTTTTTCAAAATATTTAAGAGGAAGAAATATTTTCTCAGTTCATTTTATAAGGACAATGTTACACTTATACCAAAACCAGAGAAAAACATTATGAGAAAAGAAAATTATAGATGAATGTCCTTCAGGAACATTAATATAAATTTCTTAAAATTTTGACAAATAAAACCCTAAAGTATATAAAAAATTTAATGCATGACATCCAAATGAACTTTTATTCTAGGAATGGAATCGGATGAATTTTTGAAAATTTATCTGGATAATTCACCATATTAGCAGCATTATGCAGAAAAAGCATTTGACAAAATTCAATACCCATTCATGATGAAAAATCTCAGTAAATTAGGAATAGGAACTTAAATATTCTATTAAATAAATCTATAGAAACCTATGAAGACATGCAGTTGACATCATACTTAATTGTGAAAGACTGAAGGCTTCCCTGCTACTATTGGGAACAAGACAAAGATGTCCTCTCTCAACACTTATTTTCAACATTGCACTAGAGGTCCAGTGTAATAGGGCCAGGAAAAAAACCGAAGACCTACAGATTGGAAAAGAAGTAAAGCTCCCTTTATTTATACATTACATTGACTATCTGTGGAATCATTCAGAAAAGCTTCAGAGTAAATAAGTTTGCATCACAGGATATAAGATCAAATACAGTATTCTACATACTTGCAACAAACAGTTGGAAATTGAAATAAAAATAGTATTTACAATAGCATCCAGAAAATGAAGCACTTATGGGTAAATTTAACAAAATATGTGCAAGATCTCTAAACTGAAGACTACAAAACAGTGTTGAAAGAAATTATAGAAGACCTAAATAAATGGAGAGATATAAATCATGTGTATGGAGCAGAAGACTCAGTATTTTAAGATCTTATTCCTCTCCAAAATGATCTATAGATTCAGTGCAGTCTTAGCATTGAAAATCTTTTTTTTTGTTGGAATATAGAAATAAATTCTGAAATGTATATGCTAATGTTAAGAGCCTAGAATAACCAAATCAGTTTTGAAAAAGAACAAAATTAGAGCACTTACACTATCTTATTTCAAGACTTTTAATCAAACTATAGTAATCAACCCAGTGTGATACTGATTTAAGGATAGATGTATAGATCATTGGAATAGAATAGAGTTCAGAAATAGACCCACACATAATATGTTCAGTTGATTTTCAACAGAAGTGTCAAATAATTTAATGGAAGAATGGATTGTCTTTTCAACCAGTGGTGCTAGAACAATATTATATCCAAATATAAAAATAATGAACCTTGACTCTTTTTTTAAGTATACAACTTAACATTTTCCCTTTTAACCACATTCAGATATACATTTCAGTCTTGTTAATTATATTTACAATGTTGTGCTACCATCACCTGGGCTCTTACCTCATTCTTTTCACAAAAATTATAACTCAAAATAGATCATAAACCTAAACATAAGAGCTAAATTATCAAACTTATAAAAGAAAACAAAGAAGAAAATATCTAAATCCTTAGGTTAGGTAAAGATTTCTAAGATAGGACTAAAAACCCAGATCATAGAAGGAAAAACTGATAGATTGAACTTCAACAAAATTAAAAACTTCTGCTCTTTAAAAGACACAGGTAAGAAAAGGAAAAGTTCAGCCACAGATGTGAAAGAATATTTGAAAGATATATCTGATAAAAGAATTTTATCCAGAATATTCAAAAAGTAGACAACTGTACTGGTTTGAAATGGTTTATTTACCCTAGAAAAGCCATGTTTTAATCCTAACCCCATTTTGTAAAGGCAGCCATTTTTCCTAGTCCCTATTCAGTACTGGATGTTTGAAACTGTAATTAGATTGTCTCCCCGGAGATGTCACTCAGTCAAGAGAGGCTGTTAAACTGGATTAGGTGGAGACATGTTTCCACCCATTCAGGTGGGTCTTGATTAGTTTACTGGAATCTCGTAAAAAAGGAAACATTTTGGAGAATGAGAGAGATTCAGAGAGAGCAGAGAAGAATGACGTAGCCATGAGAAGCAGAGAGTCCATCAGCCAGCGACCTTTGGAGATGAAGAAGGAAAACGCCTCCTGGGGAGCTTCATGAAACAGGAAGCGAGGAGAGAAAGCTAGCAGATGACACCCTGTTCACCATGTGCCCTTCCAGCCGAGAGAGAAACCCTCGCTGTACGCCACGTGCCTTCTCACTCGAGAGATAAACCCTGAACTTCATTGGCCTTTCCCTGGATACCTTTGGACATTTCTATAGACTTGTTTTAATTGGGACATTTTCTCAGCCTTAGGACTGTAAACTAGCAATTTATTAAATTTCCCTTTTAAAAAGTCACTCTGTTCCTGGTATATTGCATTCCAGCAGCTAGCAAACTAGAACACCAATCAATCCAGATTTTAAAATGGGCAAAAAATTTAAGTATTTACTTCACCAAAGAAGACATACAAATAGGGAAATAAGTTCATGAAAAGATATACATCATTGGTCATCAGGGAAATACAAATTAAAACTGTAGGGGTTCATCATTACATAGCCATTTGAATAGTTAAAATTAAAAAAAAAATTAATAATGCCAGATGGTAAGGATATGGAACCATTAGGACTCTCATATACTATGAAATGGTGTTAGCTACTTGGGAAAACAGTTTGGCAATTTCTTAAAATTTAAATATGTACTCACCATATAACTTACTAATTGTGTAAGAGAACACAACATTGAGGTTTGTTATCCAATGATGAATGTTTGTTTTACTCATGCCAAAAGTATGTTCCTTTACTCTCTTTACTGGGTACACAGTTTGGGTACAATCCTGAATCATAGTGTAGTCGTTTTGAAGATATTTTAAATGGCATGTAAACTCAACAATATAAAGCCACCAATAATGCAAGATTCAGTTTAAATGGCAACAATATGGACTGCTCTCACCAGGTTTGCTAGCTGGTGATGATTGGCTCCATGGATTGTAAGACGCATCCCAGAGACGCTAAATTTAAAAAAGAGAAAGACAAAAAGAGGGAAAGTGAGGGAGATAGGGAAACATTTCTTAGAATTTCTTAGAATTGATGAAAAGTAGTAATAATTATTATAATGATAATATCCATCAGTAAATTAGTAGCTACTGAAAGTCTGGATTCTGAGTACTCTATTATACTATACTACTAGTTTAGGGACCAAATTTATTTTTCTCATTTCTCTTGGCAAACAGCCTATGTCCAGTAGTCAGTTATCCCTTTTCTGCTGCTTCCCACTAGATGCCCATCACGTCGCTGGTTTTACCACTAGCTGGTCCTAATTCCATTTATAGGCCAGATCTCCCTAGATGAATGATTTAGCAATTTCGAAACTGACTTTTTAAAGGAGACAAAACATTTACATTATCAAATGACATAAAACATTAGATGAGCAGATACCTTGGCATGTTTTAGGGACATGTTTTAAATGTTTATGTAATTCTGCTGATTGTTTGTAGCACTTAAATTTTGTGTTCTGATATAACTTTCAAAAATGAAGTTTTATTAAGATGATTTTTACATATTATACAGGTGATTGGGAGCACTGGAATAAGAAACTTCAGCCATATTATTATCCAACTGACAGTATTCCAGAATATTCATCAATTTTGGTTCCAAATGTTGACAATATTAGAACAAATTTCTTGATAGAGACCATTGCAAAACAATTTAAAGTAAGTATAATAGGTAGTTTCTTAGATTATTGCAAACCGCATTCTTCTTCATACACTGATAACAGAAAAATTAAACTCCAACACAAGGGGTTGGAAGTAGTGTCATTTAATGGAAGCACTTTTAGCAAATGAACCAAGTCCCAGGATACTGACATCCCCTGGACAACTGACTGCTAGCTTGCTAAGGAAAGTGGGCATGCCTGTTTAGAAAGTCCTTCTCTTCCCCAAGGTCACATGAATAATTAACCATATATTCTTTCACTACTTTTATAGTATACATTTTAAGCTTTAAATCTTTAATTGGACTATAATTCATTTTGATTTAGATGTAATTCTAGAAGTAATTAAAAATTAGTTATATAATTTTATGGGGTGCAAAAATGGACAGTGAAACAATAGGATATTTAAAAATATGTTACAACATCTTTCAACGTGATTGCCTGTGATTTCAGGCTGTTTTGCTCACAGGAGAGCAGGGAACTGCAAAAACAGTAATGATTAAGGCCTATTTGAAAAAATATGATCCTGAAGTACAGTTATCCAAAAGCCTAAACTTTTCATCTGCCACAGAACCAATGATGTTTCAGGTAAAGCCCATCCTTTGATGTGTATGTCAGTCAACATATTAAATATGTTAAGTGGTTGTTACAATAAAATGTTGATGTATATAAAATATTTTATTATATATATTAATATCGAGAGAAGTGATGTTAAAGTTGGCATTCAGTTATTTGGCATTTCCAAGACTGAAGTTGAAGCCAAATCCAAATAACGTATTTTGGCCTCATACCGAGACTAAAGCTGAAATTTGGAGCATATCTATATAAATATAAATTAATGATTAACCTTTCATTAACTTTATAAAATTTTTACAATAATTATATTCAAATAAAACACGTAAATTCTATCTGAAAAAATCTCATCCTTTTTAGAAATATGGATTAAAATATAATGGATAAAACAAATCATTTCCTTTTCTCCAGAGAACAATTGAAAGCTATGTGGATAAGCGAATGGGAAGCACATATGGACCACCAGGAGGGAGAAAAATGACTGTATTTATTGATGATATTAATATGCCTGTGATTAATGAATGGGGAGACCAGGTATGTCTAAAGTATTTCACATAGATGATGTTTATATAAAAATGTCAATAACCTTCATATTATTAAGTCCAGTAACACTTTTCAATCTTTTTTTTTTAACTTCTCTGCTCTATTTGACATTCTCCCTTCTTGAAATTTCTATGTGGTGTTCCCCATCAATCTCTCTGGCTACTTGATTTTAATGGTTTTTCTGGACCTTCTTTTGCTTCTTCCTTTCCCCATAGTTTCATCCTTGACTCTTTTACTTCTTACTCTACATACTCTCTCTAAGGAGTACCTAACATTAAAAAAAAACATTTAAAAAATGTCTACCACACATCCTTGTCCTACTTGTGACATTCTGCCAACCCCAGGGTTATTCCCTATTAGAGGAGTAACTGATGTTCCTGGCAGGATCCCCGACACCTCCCTCCTACCGAAATTCACTGCTCATCAGCACTGTTTGCCTTGAGCCCCCCCAGGACCAATCTCATCAATAATCTCATCACTCACTATCCTTGCTTATATCAGGCACCCTTACAAACTCAGGACTCCCACAGACCTTCTCTTGAGATTCATCCCCAAACAGGTCTTCATGGCCTTTCTTGGGCCCTATATCCTCCTCTTCTTGTCTCCTGAAACCTTTCTTGTGTGCTTCTGAAAGCTGCTTTGAGTTCAACTTCTTCTCTGACATCCCCCTCTTACTCAAATGAAAACCTGATCCTCTTTCCCAACTAAGATGCTGTTTTCTTTGCAGACTTTTCAAGTTGAAGCCTGGGGCCTGTTGGTGAGGGAGGTGTCTTCTTTTCTTCTCATTGTCATACTCCCTGAAAACCTATCAGTCTGACCACACATCTCCTTTTTCGTTGCACTCATTTTAGACTTTCAGGCTGCAATGCTCCTTTCCCTGGAGACTTTAGTTCCTGGCTCACAGTTTGTCTCCAGGACTGTCTCTTTCATGAGGTCTGACTTCATGGGTGTGTGACCTGTGCACACACAGCCCTGCACTTCAAAGGGCCCCATGCTGGGATTAATGCTCTGTTGTCACCGTCTTGAAATTATTAAAGAATTTTGAGCAAGGAACTTTTTGTACTGGGCCCCACAGATTATGCAGCTGATTGTGCTTGTGATAATTCTTGGTGATGTCAATATCTACATACATGATCTTGGCCCCCTCCTTGACCTCTTCTGCTCTAATGATCATGCCTTCCACCCTGCTAAACAACTCACTTACACTGTCATACCCTAGACCTTCTCAGCATCAGTAACTATGACCCTTTCATTATTTCAGTTGCAACTTTCATTCTCTGATCTCCATCTCCGCTTTTACTAGCTCCTCCTGTCTGCTATTCAGACTCCAGCTGGAGCTACAATCCGTTGATCCTGCCACCACTAAAGTCCCCTATTTCCTCTCACTTCCTCACTTCCTTCCTTACCCAGCTATAATTCCTTGGTCCATCATTATAATCACTCTGGCATATTCCAACCTTTTTTTTCTCATATTCTAACCTTTCTTCTGTCCAGTGCTTACATTTTGGATAATTTCCTCTTATTTGTGTTCCAGTTCACTAATTTTCTTTTCTGCTTTGTCCAGTCTGCTATTAGGTTCATCAATTGAGTTTTAATTTCAGTTATTTTTTTGTTGTTTTTTTCAAATGTCATTTTTTAAAAATAGTTTCCTATTCCTTGGATATATTTTCAAATTTGTTTTCTATTTTTTAAACATGTTGAAAATAGTTGTTTTAGAGGCCCTATTTGTTAATTCCAGTATCGGAATTCTGTGCAGGTTTGTTTCTGTTATTTGTGGTTTTAATGATTCTTGTTAATATTCAAACTGTCTTATTTTCTGTATGTATCTTTGACAACTTGCTAGAACTTTGCCCTTAAAAATGATCTGTGGCTGTCTGTTAGAGTCTTAGAATGTAATTGCTCTTGTCCAGAGAGGCTTTACATTTTCTTCTGCCAGTTACCTAAGAGCTAATTCAGTCAGGATTTCTGACTGAACAGTGTTAAATTTTGAAAGTCTGGCTATTTAGGCTGTGCATACCCAGGGTACAAATCTATGAAACTCTCATTCTCAGGACACAGTCTTCTAGGGAAGTCTTCTTTTTCTTTTCTCTTCCTCTCCCATTCAGCAAGGCTCAAAGGTAGAACTCTCAGCAGTTTCTGGAATGTGGGGCAAGTGGATGTGTGTTTAGATCTGATTCATCCTTATCATCTGTAAGATGAAGAACTCCTGAACCATTCATTTATTCAATGGGTCTCAAAATGAATGTGTTCCAAATCAAATTCTTGTTTTTCCCTAAATGTGCTCCTCCAACAATCTTTTCCATCGCAGGAAATAGCAGCTCCATACTTCTAGTTGCTCCCCTCTTTCCTCACAGTCCACATTCAGTCTGTCAGGAAATCATGTTGGCTTAACTTCCAGCTATATCCACAATCTGATTAATACCCACCATCTCCACTGCTACCACTTGTGCAAGCCACCACCATCTGTCCTCTTCATTGTTACAACTGCCTCCTCATTGTCTTCCTGTTCCCTTTGTCCCCTCAGTCTATTCTCGAAGCAGCAACCAATTAAAACCTGAGTCAGGTTGTGGCACACGCCTCTGCTCAGAGTCCTCCAGTGAGACTCATAAAATATAAAGTCAAAATCCTGATCGTGACCCACAGATCCTGCACGCTTTGATCTCATCTCTTCATTACTCTTTGCTCCAAGCACTTTTACTGACCCCTGTACTTGCTGGGTATATGTCCACTCAGGGCTTCTACATTTACTGTTTCCTTTGCCTGGAATGCTAATCTTCTATATATCTGAATGGTTTGCTTTCTTACTTCCCTCAAGTATTTATTTATATGTCGTGTGAGGTGAAGTCACCCCAAATTTCCATATTCAGTTGTGTTCTGAGTACAAGTTTCTTTACAAGGACAGGGAGTTTTGACTGTGCCACAACAGAGCCTGCCATATAGTAGTCATTCATTCAGTGTTTGCTGGATGAATGAGTGGTATATTTGAGGAGCTTGTGTGCCATCCACTTGGATATACCCAATAGGAATTTAAATATATAGATGTGGAACTTAGAAAGTAATCTGAAGCAGGGTTCACAGATTTGAGATTCTTTAGGGTATAGGTTCAAGATGCTGCCCTCTGGAATAGTGAAAGAAAAATTCCAGTGATTTCTGAACCCCAAAAGAAAGTTACAGGTAAGATGCAGATGGAAAAAGAGTAGCTTGGGAAGGAGACTGGGAAGAAGGAATCCTGGAGTTATGAGATGAACCTACAAAGAAATGAGCCTCTGAAATCAAGAGGGGAATATGTTTCAAGGAGGAGTGGTGAAAGCAGTGTTAGAAGATATGATGAGAGCATAAAACTAAAAACTAATACATGATACATAATATATATTATATTGACAGCTCAGGGCTGAAACCAACCCACATTATGATCTAAAGTATTTTGAAATGTTGAATGTTGAATGTGAAAGCTATATATAGTGAAACTTCTCATAACAACACATTCCATTCTTATGATGAATATCCCATAACTCACCTACATAAATTTATTTGGTGATTAGTTTTATTAATGTGGTGAAGAGCACATTGGACTTGCAAAGACATGTTTAACTTTAGGTTAAGTGTGCATGAGGGGCATCATTTAAGTCAAATTGTTTTAAAGGTGATCGCTGACATTCACAAATACTCAGTTGACAAAAGCTGAATATTTTCTTCTAAGCTCATCTGTATTATTAATAGGAGTGATGGAGGAATATTTTATACAAAATATTATTGTATAAAATTTCAGATAACTAATGAGATTGTGCGACAGATGATGGAAATGGAAGGAATGTATAGCTTGGATAAGCCTGGAGACTTCACTACTATTGTTGATGTGCAGCTTATAGCAGCAATGATACACCCTGGGGGTGGCCGAAATGATATTCCACAACGTTTAAAAAGACAGTTTACTGTGTTTAATTGCACATTGCCTTCAAATGCTTCAATAGACAAAATTTTTGGTAAGAATATTCTTGGTGTTTAATTTTTTGATATAATGGAATACAACATGTAAAACTTTAAGAAATTTACAAAACTCTGTCTGAAGAGGATTAATTACCTGAAATGGAGAGCTAAATTCCAGGACAGAGGGCCTAAATATTAAGAAGACTCATGGTTATAGCCTATTCTTTGATTCAGGAATATTTACAAATAGCCTTGTTGAAGGTTGGCATTAGAGGTAAGTATATACTTGAATTTTGCTTTTCTTGACGTGATTGATCAGAGAAATTTCAATATAAAACATTTGGAAGATATAAGACAATATCTGAATGTCCTCTGGCAGAAAAGGAGTTCTTAAGTAAGTCTCAGAAAGCGTACAAACCATAAAGAGAAAATTTGATAAATTTGACTATATTAAAATTTAAAACTTGTATTCATTTTAAACACAGCATGCAAAGAGTGAAAAGGCAAGGCCCAAAATGGAAGAAATAATTTCAACATATGTAATATTTACATATGTAAATAAAAGATTAGGATTCCCAGTATTTAAAGAATACTTTTCCCGGTATTTAAAGAAATAAATGCCTTGAATTAATAAGAGAAAAGCAAACAACTCAATATAAAAATGGGCAAAACAAACAAACAAAAAAACAGGCACTTTAAGACAAGGAAACTGAATGATGAATAAATAAATGCAAAGATGATAAACATCATTAGTATTGGGAAATTGCAAATTAAAATGTAAGCTCATACCATTGTTTACCCACCAGATTTGCAAAAAAGATAAACTGTGAAAAAATCAAGCATTGATGAGAATGTAGCTGGGACTCTCATTTGCTGTTGGTGGGATGTAAATTGGTACAAGCCCTTTCGTTCAACCTACGACCTTTCCCAGAGAATAATCCATGTGCAATTGAGAAGAAAAGTATATTCTGCTGTTATTGGGTGGAGTGCTCTATATATGTCTTTGGGCTTAGTTGGTTTATAGTTTTATCAAATTCCCTGTTTCTTATTAATTATCTGTTTTGATGTTCTATCTACTGTTGTAGTCTCCAACTATTATTGTAGAACTATTTTTCCCTTCAGTTTTGTCAGTGTTTGCGTCATGTATTTTGGGGCTCTGTGATTAAGTGTATATGTGTTTGTAATTGTTATACTTTCTTGTTGGATTGGCCTTTTTATTATTATATAATGTCTTTCTTTGTCTCTTGTAACAGATTTTAACTTCAGTTCTATTTTGTTTGATATTAGTATAGCCACCCCAGCTTTCTTTTGGTTACTGTTTGCATGGAATACTTTCTTCCCATCCTTTCATTTTCAAACTATTTGTATCTTTGAGTCTAAGGTGATTTTCTTGTAAACATATAATTGGATCCTGTTTTTTTTATACATTCTGGCAATCTCTGCCTTTTAATTGGAGAGTTTAATCCATTTACATTTAAGGTAACTACTGATAAAGCAGGACTAAATTCAGGCATTTTATCAATTGTTTTTTGTATGTCTTATACATTTTTTTGTCCCTCATTTCATTCTTTGCTCCCTTCTTTTGTGTATAATTGATCTTCTGTAGTTAAACAGTTTGATCCCCTTCTCATTTCTTTTTTGTATATGTTTTATAGGTTTTTTTTGTGGTCACCATTGGGTTTATATTAAACATCCTAAATCTATAACAGTCTAGTTTGAATTGATACCAAATTAACTTCTATAGCTTATACAATCTCTGCTCTTATACCCTTTGTCCCACCTCTTTATATTGTTCTTGTCACAAATTACTTTTTTGTATTTTGTGTGTCTAGTGTTGAGGCTCTTCTCTAATGATTAGCCCAGTTTATACTACATCTATAGATCAGCCTGTGATGAAGAGTTAGATTCTTCTCAGGTCTTTCTGAGCATGTTTCTTGTCCTGGGTATATGTGGTGGCTTTCAGGAATTTCCCAGTAGCTACAGTTGTTTCTTGTGCAAAAAGGAAGTTTCTTCCAGGGCATCCAGACAGGTTCTGTGCTCTTTGTCTCAACCCCAGGTGGTTGCAGTTTGCTTGACTCTCCTCCAACTTGTCACCATTTCTTTTTCTCAGGTAAGTTTTAGGTTAGATAACCTAAACATGTATCCTGAGTCAATCTTCCAAAGAGTGGATTCAAGTTGACCTACAGAAACACCCAGTGTGCTAATAATCAGGCCCCAGGGACCTGCACTGAATGCATGTGGGCCATCAAGCCACAAGTTGCCATAGGTTGCACAGATTGCTGCTTCTAACCAGGGATGGGGAGAGGCCAGGGTGGGTAAATAACCCCCCACTTTCTTACTGTTTTTAGTTTTCTTTTTCCTGATTTGGCATTCACTGAATTGTCTATCCTTGATCATTTTCCAGAGTTCTGAGAAAGTTAATTCTAACAAATTGTCGTTGTTTCACTTTTTCTTGGAGTTGGGAGCATTAACTTAGGGCATCTTGCTCTGCCATCTTGCTGACAATACCCCGGTACCACCCCTTTTGACAGCAGTTTGGCATTGTTACTGGTCAAGTTGAGCATGTCTATACTCCACAGAGTTCTACTTACAGGTATATTTCAGTTCACTGATTTTTTTCTTTTATGGCTTTTCCTCATTCCAGAGCTCACTCAAATAGCCTCTTATATTTTCATCAAATGTTTTATGGTTTTGCCCTCCATATTTAGTCTCTTAAACCATCTGTAGTTGATTTTGCACTTGTTTACCAGAAAGCATACAAGGATGTTCATAGAGTAGTGTTCACGATAGCATATCCTTAAAACGACCCAAATATTTATTGACAGCAAAACTGGGTAAATTCTGGCCCAGATGCACAATGTAATGCCATGCACACAATGAAGATGAATGAGCACAGCTGCGCTTCATCATGGATGAAGCCCACACTTACAATGTTGAGCAAAAGAAGTGATCACAGAGGAATATATAATAGGATTTCGTCAAATTAAATTTCACAAGTTAAAGTTCAAAAGAATAAGTGATGAAGGTATAAAGAAATACTGATACTGATTATCACCAAGTCAGAGGAAGAAGGGGTTTATGAACAGGTGGGGACAACCAGGGCTTCTTGAATACTAGGGCAATGCTGTATTTCTTAATCTGGTGATCTGTACATGAGTGTTTGCTTATTTATCAAACTATTTTATACACTCATGAGAATGTTTAATATATTTAAACAAATGTGAAAAAAACAATTCAGGAAAATGAGGCCCAGAAAAGTGAAGTAACTGCCCAACCAAGGCCATTTAGCTAGTGAATGACAGAGACTAGTTCCCATTTTCTGATTTGTGATCCCATGCTTCTTATAACACAATTGTTCCCCACAAGTTGGAAATCTAGCCATAGGATCTCTGGAAACTAGAGGCCCTTAGCAAGCATCTCCCACAACAAACTCTGATGACTGGAAGACAGTTTCATATTTCCTCAAGCCAAGTCTTCTGACTTCTCTGTGACCCAACCCCAGTTTCCTCAACTGCTCTTTCATTTATAAACCTGCCCCACATCTCTGAGATAGATTGACTATTCATGTTCGTATTCCTCCAAAAATTCCATGCTCAGAACTGAACACATTAATCAATATGTAATCTGATTGGAGTGCAGTAGAGAAGAATCTAATTTTGAAATCTATAATCAAAGGCATTTTAAGACTTTAAGAAAAGCCCGTAAACCTACAACTCAAGACCCTGCCAGGGTGATACTGTCAATCAGACTGTCACCATTACTGGGTGTTTCCTAAACAGATGGCCACATGTCCATCCCAGGCCAGATTGATGGCTGTAAGCCAGGAGATGTGGATTCTGATTCTGGTACTCTCAGCAATCAATCTATGTGATCCTGAACAATTTGCTTTACCTGCCTAAGCCTGATTTCCTCATCTGTAAAATGAGGAAGTAATCTCTAAATTCTTTTCCAGCTCTCCTGTGCTTCAGGGTGAATGCTGATTTACAACTCTGGAGTCAGGATTCAAATTTCAAATTCACCCATATGCAAGCTGTGTGACCTTGGGCAAGTTACTAAGCTCTCTGCCTCAGTCCCCTAATATTAAAATGGGAATAATAACAATATCTACCTTATTTTTTTTCTCATAGGGTATTGGGAGAATTAAATGAGTTAATATGGATATAACGCTTATCACTGCATACTAAGCTTTGCTGGCTCTGCTGCTGCCTTTAGTCTTGGCCAGTTCTTTGAGAGAAATTCTTGAGATTACCCAGTTTAGTTGGTCTTGTAATGATTTTATTCATTAGGATAAATGCATACCTTGTAATTCTATACTAAACTTGTATCTTTGTTCTTATTTATTTTTCAGGAATAATTGGCTGTGGGTACTTTGATCCTTGTAGAAAGTTCAAACCTGAAATATGTGACTTGATTTTGAGTTTAGTCTCAGCAGGCAGAGTGCTATGGCAATGGACTAAGGTACAGAATGGTCTGTTGTCAATAATAACAAAGTCTACTGTTATTCAGCCTAGTTCGTACCTCATAAATCATTAAGTTATTAGAACGCCATATTTTGTGGTGTCTTTTGGAAAAGACAAATTATGTGCTCACGTAGATTTATGACATTTCTCTTCCAGGGAGCAAATATGATGACTGAATGATGCTTTCCATATGTATGAGCTATTACTATAAAATAGATAGGACATCCAAGAAAAAGTAACATTTCTCTAAAATGTACACTTTGCTTTTCCACTTGTTACTCTGATTTGTAATTCTTGGTTTATTTGTCTGTCTCCCTCACCAAACTATATCAGACACTTAGTAAATGTTTGTTGATTGAGTGAATATATTTATTGCCAGATAGTCTTAATTAACCAAGACGTAACGTTTAACTTCTGTGTTTCTCCAAATGAAGTGTGAATTAGTATATAAATGGAAGTGTCTTAACAAAATAGGCTAGGCTTCAATAAACATCTAAGTGTCCTAAGTAAAGCTGAGGATAACTGTGGCCACAACCAATGACTTAAGGCAGTAATTGTGAAAAAGTAATTAAGTATAGATAATTAAGCATAGGTTTTTAAAATAATTGCTAAAAACTGGTGAAGGAGATAAGAATTAGTTATCATAGTTCACTGTGCATTTATTAGGCATTTACATACATCTGGGTAGAAGCTTATATCTCAAGAAACCTGGAGTGTGACAGCCTTCAGATTCCTGGGTGGACTGGGGGAATTCTAGATGACAGAATTATCAAAGGACGAATTGCTTGTTTTCTGTGATATGCTTCTCCACATGGTCTCCTGCAGTGACTCTTTCCCTGTATGGGACCCTGCTCCTTGTCAAACAAGGTCTTTGCATTTGCTATTCCTCCTCTTTGAAAGACATTCAAAAGATACCTGTTATACGAATGAATAAATGGCAAAATCTGATTGTCTGAGACAGTTTTCTTTGGTAAGGCCCATCTGCTTTCCACTGGACTTGTTCAATATAGTGTGCTGATATACGCATTTGCCTGAAAAGCTTTAGCTTTCTGGATGTCGCTCCATCAAAGCTTCTTTTGTTACATGTATGTTTACTGGTTCCACTTCCTCACTTCTCTTTACTTCTTTAATGCATTTTGTTTAGGTTTTCATTCCCACTGCTTTTGTCAAGGTCAACAAAGAATTCAGTCTTGCCAAATCCAAAGGTTAACTTTTTAAAATTTTATTTATTTATTTAATTATTACATGGGTGGGCTCCAGGAATCAAACCCGGGTCTCTGGAATGGCAGGAGAGAATTATGCCACTGAACCACCATTGCACCACCCCATAGATTAACTTTTCTTCTTCTTACTTGACTTCTCAACAGTTCATTTCATCTGCATACCCACTTTACTTGGTTTTCCTCCTTCCTCACTGGCTACCTTTTTAAAGTTTCTCCTCTTTTTTCCCCTCCTCTAAATAATGTAGTATACCTGGTCTCAATGCTGAGCCCTCTTCTCCATCTATGTTCCTCCCCTAAGAGGAGGAACATAGGAACATCCACCTCAGGCTTTTAAATATCGTCTCTAAACTGATGACTTCAAAATCAATACCTCCATCCCAGGCTTCTCCATTTGGTTCCAGACTTATTTCTAAATGCCTAATACATATCACCATTTTGATATCTAATACCCATCTCAAAGTTGATATATCCAAACAGAGTTCTTAATTGTCCTTAAATGTAACCTATCTTTGTAATTCTGCATCTCAGCTAACAGCAACATCATTTATCTTGTTTCTCAGGCTAAAACCTGGGCCATCCTTGATTTGTCTCTCTCTCCTCCTAATCCTACATCAGCAAGTGTTGCTTTCAGAATTTATCTCACTTCTGAGCACTTCGCATCATCTCGCTGTGACTACCCTGATATATGTTTCCATCACTTGTCCTGTGGATCCTAGTAGCCTCCCAACTAATCTCCCTGCTTCCTTCTTGCTCTCTAGAGTCTGTTCTTTACACAGAATGTTTTTAAAAAGTAAATCAGAGATTATTGCTCCTTCTTAAAACCACTGTATTTCCATTACACTTAGAAGAAAGCAGAACACCTTTTGTGGCCTGTGAAACAACCTGACCTAGCCCCTGCCTGCCTCTCTTCCCTTCTATCATTTGGGTCCAGCCATACTCCCCTTCTCACTGATCCTCAAACAAAACTTGGAAGTTCTCCATGTCTCTGAGTGTTTTTGCATATTTGTAGTATAGTGTATATTTTACATTTTGGTGGGTAAAATGAACACTTTAGCTTGAAGTGGAACTGAGGAAAAAGGAAAATTGAAAGGTGATTGATAACATAATGTGTCTCTTCATTCTGGCTACCCATGCTACCTGGAGTTTTAACTTGCACCCTGAATTAGCCTGTAAAAATTAATCTAAAAATGTCAATCAATAGGGTACTTTTTCAGTCTACAAAGTCATAGTCCATGAACAATTACTGAAGAATTTTATTTTTGAATTACTCCTGTGTGGAGTTTGCTTTTGTCTCCATAATTATCAGTTTTTCCTTTAGAAATCTGATGTTAATGATATCAGTTATGATCTTTATACATGGCCAGCAATGCTTTCCACACCTGGTGCTCCTCAAGTTTACCCCTTAACTGGCATTCCTCTGGAATAAAATAATGTGTTATTTTTATAACTTTGCCTTTTAAGATTCTAGAAGTTGGTAGAAATGGTAAGTAAATTAGCATAGCTGAACAGTCTTTGTGTTGAAACAAAAATGGAAAGATTATTACATATAGTTGCATGTCAGACATGCCTGTCGATTTATTGTATATAAACAGAAATAAGAAAGTATGTTCACTGAGTCTGAGTCCACACAGTAAAATTCTTATTATGCTAGGCAAATATACTTGTGGAAATTTAAAAATGTTAAGGATCTTAATCAAAATGTGCTATAGAAGGTTGTCATTATTTTCTTTAGAGGTGAATACTCACTGTTCTTCTCTTACCATCAGTTCACATTGTGTTCTTTGCTGTGGAATATTTCATATTCATACTAGTAAGGTTAGTAATGATTAGGAATAATTCCCACAATTCACATATTTAAGAACTGAGGAGGATTGACTTGTTCAAAGCCAGAGAATAGTAAAGGCATTGGAATCTAAATAAATGTCATGCTTTATTCTTGAATCCAGCCTATTCAAGAGCTTTTAAATATTATGTTGGTTTATTTATTTGTTTGTTTTGTTAATTTTTCTATCAGGGCTGGGACAAAAAATATAAAACTTAATCTTGGTTTATTCATTCAGCCTGACTATATTATCTAAAATAGGACTTGTTATAAAATAAAATAAAATAGTTCTAAAAACAGTTGTCCTTTTAGTTTTATCTTTCTAATTGTAAGGATTACATTTTTTTTCACCTCTAGGTGAAGATGCTACCCACGCCTTCTAAGTTTCATTACATCTTCAATCTTCGAGATCTTTCCCGAATTTGGCAAGGAATGTTAACGATAAAAGCCGAGGAATGTGATTCAGTTTCTACTCTCCTGTCACTCTTTAAACATGAGTGCAACAGAGTAATTGCCGACAGGTGTATATTATAGTACTTGAGTATAAATGTACTATACAAGACGTTTGTACTACTAGGTTAATTCTTACATTGTCTACTCAGATAAACAGAGTAAGGAGTACCATCTTAATTTGTTGTGGAGATTGTGTAACATCCATGTCATTCCTCACCTTCTGGTCCCTGTTAAAAAAATACTCTGCAAACTTACCTGAATATTATTTCAACAATATACCTTTATAAATCACAATCAGAGAGTTGATAAAATTCAGAGGCAAAATTGATTTGCATATAGTTTCTAAAAATTTTTGGCTCTCATAGGTTTTTTTAAAGAAATACTTTTATTGACAAATCTTGACACACATACAGTCCATACATGGTATACAATCAGTGGTCCACAATATCATCACATAGTCATGTATTCATCACTGTTCTAGTTTGCTAGCTGCTGGAATGCAAAACACCAGGAATGGAATGTCTTTTAAAAGGGGGACCTTAGTAAGTTGCAAGTTAATAGTTTTTAGGTTGTGAAATGTCCCAATTAAAGCAAGTCTATAGAAATGTCCAATCTAAGGCATCCAAGGAAAGATACCTTGATTCAAGAAGTGTGATGAAGTTCAGGATTTCTCTCTCAAGTGAAAGGTACATGGTGAACATGGTCAGGGTTTCTCTCTCGGCTGGAAGAGCACATGGCAAACACTGCATCATCTGCTACCTTCCTCTCCAGCTCCCCGGGAGGCATTTCCTTTCTTCATCTCCAAAGGTCACTGGCTGGGGTACTCTTTGCTTCATGGTTCTGCGGCGTTCTCTGTTGTGGTATTCTCATGTCTCTGTCATTCTTCTCAGCTCCCTTTGAATCTCCCACTTTTTCCAAAATGTTTCCTCTTTTATAGGATTCCAGTAAAGTAATCAAGACCCACCTAGAATGAGTGGAGACACATCTCTACCTAATCCAGTTTAACAACCACTCTTGATCTAGTCACATCTCTAGGGAGATGATCTAATTGAAGTTTCAAACATACAGTACTGAATAGGAATTAGAAGAAACGGCTGCCTTTACAAAATGGGGTTAGGATTAAAACATGGCTTTTCTAGGGTACATACATCCTTTCAAACCAGCACAATCACCATGATCATTCTTACATGATTTGTATCACTCCAGAAAAAGAAATAAAAAAGAAAAAACTAATACATCCCTTCCCCTTAGCCCTCTCTTTCATTGACCACTAGTATTTAAATCTACCCAATTTATTTTACCCCTCTACCCACTATTATTTATTTTTTATCTATATTTTTTTACTCATCTGTCCATACCCTTGATAAAAGGAGCATCAGACCCAAGGTTTTCACATTCACACAGTCACACTGTAAAAGCTATATCATTATACAATCATCTTCAAGAATCAAGGCTACTGGAACACAGCTCAACAGTTTCAGGTACTTCCCTCCAGCCACTCCAATATACCATAAACTAAAAAGAGATATCTATATAATGCAAAAGAATAACCTCCAGGATAACCTCTCAAACTCTGGACTCTCTCAGTCACTGAAACTATTTTGTTTCATTTCTCTTCTGGTCAAGGAGGCTTTCTCAAATCCATGATGCTGGGTCCCAGCAAATCCTGGGATTTCTGTCCCATGTTGACACGGAGATTTATTATCCCTGAGAGTCATGTTCCATGTAGTGGGGAGGGCAGTGAGTTCACCTGCCAAGCTGACTTAGAGAGAGAGAGGCCACATCTGAGCAACAAAAGAGGTTCTTTGGGAGGTGACTCCTAGGTATAATTATAAGTAGCTTAGTCTATCCTTTGCAGGAATAAGTTTCATAGGGGTGAATTCCAAGATCGAGGGGTCAAGCTATTGATTTGGTTGTCCCCACTGCTTGTGAGAATATCAAGAATTCTCCAAATGGGGAAGTTGAGTATTTCCTCCTTTCTCCCCAGTTCCTCAAGGAGACATTACAAATACTTCCTTATGTACTACCCATATTGGAGCATCACAGTAACCTGGACAAACCGATAAGTTCCCACACCCTATTCAAGATTCCATGTACTATGGTGTTCAACTAAACTGACCATACAAATTAAATTAGGAAATAGACTACTCCAAATAAAAATTTTGTACCAGATACACATCTCTCCCTTTGGTCTCACACAGAAGTTGAAGTTTTAAGATATGGGTGATATCATCCTTTACCCAGTCCTGTCCAGGTCAACTTCATTCATATCTCTACTGGAAGTCTGATCCCTTTTTCAACTTTTTAAACAGTTATGGGGTACTTCAGACTTTCATAGTTTCAGATCTCTAACTCTGAGTCCCAGGTGTCAAACAAATACCTGAAGTTTCTGGGAATGGCCAGGTTATATTCAAATCACTCAGTATCTCAGAATTTAGAAATAACAGTTACACCTCGTGAATATATGTGACTGCTATAAGAGCTTACAATCTAGGACACTTCAGAATAGGCCCTAACCTGATAACTTATGCTCTTGACTTCAATTTGCCAAGTTTTAAACTTTGTCTGTATGATTGAGGCATGATAATACTTGTTTTTCTGTTTCTGACATTTCATTTAACATACATTCCTTAAGATTTATCCACCTAGTTGCATGCCTCACAACTTCATTCCTTCTTGTGGCCTCCCAGTAGTCCATTGTATGTATACACCACCATTCCCCCTTCCATTCCTTAGTCTTTGTACCCTTAGGCCACCTCCATCTATTGTGAATCATGAGCACTACTGCCATAAACATTAGTGCCCATTTGTGTCTCTGCATTCATTTCCTCCAAGTATATACTGAGCAATGGGGTTGCAAACCCACCCGTAGCCTCTGGAACCACCCGACTGCACTCCAAGTGGCTGCACCTCTCATTTTCCTTACAGTCGGTGAAGAGATACATCTCTTTCTCCACATTTTCTCTAGCACTTGGTTCTCTCTGTTCCTTTTGAAACGGTTTTATTTGTGCTTCATGCAGTCCAACCTAAGTAAATAGACATGCCTTTGCCACCATAATCTATATAAAGACATTTCCTTTTCTTCCACAAAGAATCCATATCCCTTCCCTATGCCCTCCCCTCCCTGCCCCCAGCCTGTTGACATTTAGTTTTGGCATGTCTTTGCTTCATTTGGTGGAAGCGTATTACAATGTTACTGTTGACTATAAACCCTAGCTTGCATTGATTGTACTTCCTGTATACCATCCGTTTTCAGCCCCCTGCAATGTTGACATTCATTTGTTCAACCTCATGCAAAAAAAACATTTTATATTTGTACTTTTAATCACCCTCATTGTCCACTCTAGGCATTCCTAAATTATACTGTCTCAGTCTTTATCCGCTGTCTTTCCTTCTGGTTTCATAGGTGCCCCCCAGTCGTTGTCCCTCAACCATACTCATATTCAGCTTCATTCAGTGTATTTATTACAGTCAGGTGGTATTGTGCTATTCATTTCTGAATTTCTACAGTGCCCTTTGGCACAATCTGTATTCCTTCAGCACCAAATGCCCAATCTCTACCCTATTTCTATCTCTTGATAACCTGTGTTCTTAACTTTAACTTTCAAAGTTCACTCAATGTTAGTTCATATTAATGAGACCATACAGTATTTGTCCTTTTGTTTCTGGCTGATTTCACTCAGCATAATGTCAAGGTTCACTCATGTTGTTACGTAATTTATGATTTTATTCTGTCTAATAGCTGTATAATAATATTCCATCGTATGTATATACCACAGCTTGTTTAGCCCCTCATTTGTTGGTGGACATTTGGGCTGTTTCTATCTCTTGGCAATCACAAATAATGCTGTCATGAACATCAATGTGCAAATGTCTGTTTGGGTCTTTGCCTTCAGATCCTCTGAATATATACCTAATAATGGGATTGCTGGATCATATGGCAATTCTGTTCTTAGCTTCCTGATAAACTACTAAACTGCCTTCCAGAGCAGTTGCACCATTTTCCATATCCACCAACAGTAGATAAGTGCGCCTCTTCCTCCACATCCTCTCCAGCATTTGTTGTTTCCTGGTTTTTCTTTTTTTATATAATGACCATTTTAGTGAGTGTAAGATGATTATCTCATTGTGGTTTTGATTTGCATTTCCCTAGTAGCCAGTGAAATTGAGCGTCTTTGCATGTGCCTTTTGGCCATTTGTAGTTCCTCTTCTGAGAAGTGTCTGTTGGTGTCTTTTGCCCATTTTTTTATTGAGTTGTTTGTCTTTCTGTTGTAGAGTTGAAGAATCTCTTTTTATGTTCTGGAAACTAAACCCTTATCTGATATGTGGTTTCTAAATATTGTCTCCCATTACGTAGGCTACTTTTTTTTTTTTTTTTTTTTTTTTTTTTTTTTTTTTTTTTTTTTTTTTTTTTTTTTTTTTTTTTTTTTTTTTTTTTTTTTTTTTTTTTTTTTTTTTTTTTTTTTTTTTTTTTTTTTTTTTTACTTTCTTGAGAAAGGTCTTTGATGCACAAAAGTGTTTAATTTTGAGGAGATCCCATTCATCTATTTCTTTTTTCAATGCTTGTGCTTTGGGTATAAGGTCTATGAAACCAGCTCCTATTACAAAACTTATATTTCCCTACATTTTCTTCTAAAAGTTTTATGGCCTTAGCTATAATGTCTAGGTCTTTGATCCATTTTGAATTAGTTTTGTGTAAGGTATGAGATATGGATGCTCTTTCATTCTTTTGAATATGGATATACAGTTTTCTAAGCACCATTTATTGAAGAGGATGCTGTGTTCCAGGTGCATTGGCTTGACTGCCTTATCAAAATCAATTGTCGATAGATGAGAGGGCCTATTTCTGAACCCTAAATTAGAATCTCCTTGTCAGTATATCTATCTTCATGCCACTAGCATGCTGTTTTAACTACTGTAGCTTTGAAATATGCTTTAAAGTGAGGTAGTGCCAGACCTCCCACTTCATTTTTCTTTCTCAAGATATTTTTAGTGATTCTGGGTACTCTGCCCTTCCAACTAAATTTGGTTATTAGTTTTTCTATTTGTGTTTATCACCTCCATGCTTTTTGCTGAGAAATCCACACATAGTCTTATTGGGCTTCCCTTGTATGTGATGGATTGATTTTCTTTTGCTGCTTTCAAAATTCTCTCTTTTTCTTTGACATTTGACAATCAGATTAATAAGTGTCTTAAAGTAGGTCTATTTGGATCTGTTCTGTTTAGGGTATGCTGTGCCTCTTGGATCTGTTATTTTATGTCTTTCATAAGAGATAGGAATTTTTTAGTGATAATTTCCTCCATTAGTCTTTTTCTTCCTTTTCCCTTTTCTTCTCCTCTGGGATACCCACAACATATGTATTTGTATGCTTCATAATGGCATTCAAATACCTGAGACCCTGCTCATATTTTCCATTTTTTCCCTATATTTTCTTTTGTGTATCAGATTTCAGATGTTCAGTCCTGTAGTTCACTAATCCTTTCTTCTGCCTCTTCAAATCTATTGTTGCAGGTTTCCATTGTTTTTTAATCTATCTCTTCTATTTTGCCTTTCATTCTCATAAGTTCCACAATTTGTTTTTTCAAAACCACAACTTGGTTTTGAGCTCTTCTTTATGTTCATCCATTGTCTTCTTTATATCCTCCTTCAACCCATTGATTTGATTTTTGATGAGATTTTCCATGTCTGTTTAAAATCCTGAATTAGTTGTTTTAACTTCTGTATCTCATTTGAAGTGTTGGCCATTTCTTTAGTTTTCCTAGTATGAGTTGTTATTTTTTGCTGGCATCTAGGCATTTGATTCCTTTAATTAGTTTATTCTGGAGGTTTTGTTTTCACTCTTTTATCTAGTGTTTTCTTGCTGGATAGGTTTGTTCTCTATCTGTTCTTTGACATTCAGTTCAACTTATTCTAGACGTCTAGCATAGGTTCTTTTTTAACTGATCAGAATTTTTCAGTTCTTGTTTTTCTATTTCTTGCCCTGCCCATAAAGAGTCTTTTTTTATTTGAAGGAGGGTCTTCTAAGATATTATAGGCCCCAGTCAGGTTTTCCCAGACTGGACAGGTCCGTGTCTCAGGAAGAAACAGTAGCCAGCATCAGTTTTCCCTGCAGGTGAGACCCAGCAGGTTGTCAGATTTTCTTATGAAGCCTCTATACTCCATGCTTTTTTTATCCTGCCCAACATGTGGCGCTTGTCTGCCTGTGGCTTCCCACCAGCTTCAGATGATGTGGTGCCTTTAATTTTAGCCAGACTCTCCCTTCCAGGGGCATGGTTAAGACAGAGGTGAGGTGATGGGTGGCTTTGTTTGCTTCTGTTTTCCAGTCCCTGGGGCCTGAATTCCTTGAAGGAGGGATTCTACTTGAGCTGGGCCCTGCCCTCTTTTTCTTGGGAAGATACATACTTATAGGGAATTAACCCTTTCACCTGACTATTTACTTTGTCTCTAAGACAAGCTTAATTCCGCCATTGCCTGAGTCTGGAGCCTGAGAGTGTTTCCAGTTCGAATGAGCTGTTTAAGGAGTAAAAATAAAGCCAAAAAGCCTTTTTAGAGCCTGACCCCCACTCTTTGAGTTTGTCAATCAAGAGCTTGAGTTGGTATGTGGCTCTGTGTATCTTCATGCTCTATGTGCCCCCTTTTCTTGGGGTCCAGCCCTTTTCCAGTATTTTGTGCTGATCAACTCAAAAAGCCTCTTTTTTTTTTTTATCAGTCCCACCCCCTCGCTCCTGGGGCAAAAAATCCTTGTTTCTTTAGTGCTTATTCCAGGTTTATCTGTGCTGGGGGGCCTGTTTTCAGTAGCCAGAGTTTGTTAATTAATTCCACAGTTGGCACTTGGTTGAACTGAGCCCTTGCTGCTAGTGAAGTCTGTTTCCTTTCCCCTCAGGGAACCAGCCTGTCATGCCTGGGGGGGAGGGGTGCCAGCCTCATGGCTTGGGGGACATACAGTTCTGAGTGAGATCTCAGCCATTGCACCTGCTCCAGACTGGTGTATGCTGTGTGTCCAGTCACTGATGTTCTCCCAGATGTTGTTCTGTACTGTTCCTGGCTATTTACTAGCTGCTCTGGAGGAGAACTAAATGCCACACCTCACTATGCTGCCATCTTGTCCCCCTCATAGGTTTTTCATGGTGAAATCTGGTACTTAAGTTTGGTCATTTTTCAGAGCCTCAGTTTCCTTGTCTCTCAAGTGTGAATGGTGAAAACCCCAGTCTCACAAAGCTGTAAAGTGTCTAGCACAGTGTCTCACACATAGATGGTACTCATCAAATATTAGTCACCTTTTTTCCCCTCTTTTCTCCTTGACATTATAAGTCTGGAAAGGATTTCCATGCACTGTGTGTCTGCAAACCCAAGGAGAAGATGCATGCCCACTACTGGCTGTCACATCTACACTTCCATTGCAAGTTTTAGAGACCTTTGACCTCACCTAAGTGATTCATATAGATTTTCTATAATTAATACTGCTAATGTTATAACTATCTTGGATGGGGTTATGTCCCTCTTATCAAAAGGCAGAATGTGTTTCCCTGTCCTGAGGAGAGGGAGATGCAGGGTAAGGGCTGAGGGGATGGTAAAGGAAGATGAAACATGTTCAGTTAGAAGGTGCTTCTATATTTTGCATTTTCACTACTGTGCTTTTCTTTCAGATTCATAACTCCTGAAGATGAACACTGGTTTAATATACATCTTGCTCGTGCAATTGAAGAAAATGTTAGCCCAGAGATCGTATCATATATTCTGCCTGAACCATATTTTGTAGATTTTCTTCGTGAGATGCCTGAACCAACCGGCGATGAACCTGAAGATACTGTCTTTGAAGTTCCCAAAGTCTATGAATTGGTATTTATTTTAATCTTGTAAAGAGTTTTGGACCACTCACCTCACTATATATTTTCCTCACCTTCCCCCTACCCAGACCCAGCATGAGATTGCTGTAACATCTAAGTTAATTATGGACTATAATTTATACTCATCTTATACCAAGTAAAATATTTCTTTCAATGAAATTTAACAGCACTCCCATTAAAGTAAGATATAATACTAATATACCTACAATTACCACTATTATCCAATAATGCTTTAAAAGTTCTAGGTAATGTAATAAAGTAAGAAAAAGGAAATAGACATCATTATCAGATAGGAAAAACACAGAATATCATTATTTGCAGATGATATGATTATCTACTTAAAAAGTCCAAGAGAACTAGAAATTTGCTTTAACTAATATGAGTTCATTAAGATGGCCAAGTATGAAATAAATATAAAACTGAATAACATACGTTATACCAGGGTTTGGTAAATTACTCTCTGTGGGACAAATCCATCTTGCCATCTATGATATAAAAAGGGTTTTACATTTTTAAATGGTTGGAAAACATCAAAAGAATTCTATTGCGTAACATGAAAATTATATGAAATTCAAATTTCAGTGTCCATAAATAAAGTTGTATTGGGACATAGCCACACCTACTTGTCTACATCTTGTGTGGGGTTGCTTTTGCACTATAATGGCAGAGTTGAATAGTTTCAACAGAGACCGTATGGCCCACAAAGTCTAAAATACTTATTATCTGGCCCTTTGCGGAAGAAGTTTGCCAATCCATGCTCGATGCCGACAATTACAAGATAGTAAATGTAACATAAATATATTTCACTCACAGAAACAAAAATGTAAAGAATCTAGAAATAAATGTGATAAAATTTTATTTGACTAAACAGCAACACATAATTTTTCCTAAATTAATTTTTTTAAAAATATGTGACTACTCATTTATTGACAATTTACTTGCAATATCTAGGATTATCACATGTAACACAAGTATATTCCTAAAATCCATGTGCTAAACAATTAGAAGTTATCAGATAAAAAATCAGAAATCACATTCATATTTTTAGTATGTGAAAAGAAATCCAATTTCCAATAATGTACATTAGGTATTATTCTTTGAAGTAAATTTATCATTGACCTTCCTTTTGGAAGCACACTTTAGATTACCACTATGTTCTTAGTATCACAAAGTATAAAAGTATAATGTTTAGTAACATTAAAAAAAAGCCCTATGGTGTTGCAATATTGATTTTAAAATTATTTCCTAGAAACAATAATCAAAGAGGCATGTTTACCCCCAATCACTCTTCTGTTAAGTGGCTTATTCTAATTGAGGATTATATTCCATCTTCTTTTTCATTAATCCTTTTTGGTCTTTGAATGAGTTAACATATAAGCTTTCAGGTTATTTGATTGAATAAACCTCTTGTTACATCCTTGAAAAGGGCACATGAACAGTTTCTCCCTTGTGGATCTGTACATGTGTATGTAGATTGAAATTCAGGGAAAAGTGTTTTCCATACCCTTCAGGAATGCACTATGCAACCTGCTATCAAAAATTCAGAAAGTGTTTAAATGATAGATAAATGATAGATAATTGGTGATAAATGATGATGCTAAATAGGAAGGAAGGAAGGAAGGAAGAAAGGATGGAAGGAAGGCGATGGAACAATATAGCAAAAGTAGCAAAATGTTAAAATTGGTCAATCTGGATAACTGGGCATAGGGATATGTTAAAGTTCTCTGTATGGGGTGTGTATTATTTTTGCAACTGTCCTGTAAGTTTGAAATTATTTCAAAATAAAACTTTTTTTTTTAATGCAAAAAAAAAAAAGTGCACTGAAAGGGATTCTTTCCAGTGTGAACCAGAAAATGTCTTCATAGTTTTGAGCTCCTATGGAAACATTTCCCACATTCTGCACATAGGTGGTCTTGGGAGAACATGAAAGGGGAGGTGCTTTCTCAGGGCAGCTTTATTCTTCAACTTTTTTTGTGCATCTACTGTGAGGACAAATTATTGCTTCTGGAGTATCCTCTTCTTTATTTTGTCTTGGCTTCTTTCTTGTAAATTCTGCCCGCTTTTAGGATCCGATAAGTCAACACTGCGTATTCCTCCAGGAGGAAGCTTCTTGCCCATCATGTACTCAGAATACTCAAGAAGTGACCTCTCTCCAACAATTGGTTGAGAAAGCTCTTATTTTGGCTCTTTTTTCATGTATTGGAAGATACTTTGAAGAAGTGAGTTGTCTTCAAAAACCTGTTCAGGAAACTCTTATTCTGCTGCTGCTTTATGGTATTCAAAGGACTTAAGAAAAAATGAGTCCTCGCCTATCAAGGGTTGAGAAAATTCACCTTCTTATTATGCATTTTAAGTAACAGTCAGGAAAGGAATCCTCTCCCACAACCAGATGCCTAGTCTCATAGACACATCTTCATCACCTATGGTGCCCATTGTATTGTAATTGGTGCCCATTCTACATTCTCAGCTTGACTTGGCCTGGCCTTACTAAGGACCTTTCCACACAGATCCTGACAGCAACCTGTCTTTGCCTTTTTCTTCATTTGCTGATTCATGTCGTTCTGCCCTGCCTCCTTGAGGGCTAGCACCAGTCACTTCCAGATAGTGCTGATCTGGGTAAATTGTCTTTGGCAAGCACCTCTGGTATACTGTAAGCTCTAGGAGGGCAAGGAACATTTCTGTCTCATTCACCACATATCAGCACTCAGCACATTTGCCCAAGTTACTGCAATGCACTCTGTTATTTTCTATTCCATTTCGTGATGAGGCAAAGATGAGGAAGACTAAATGAATATTTAATGAAGGTTTAATGAAATTGGAAACAAGATTCCAAAAGGATTTTTTTAAAGCAAAACACATAAAATGATTCTAAAGTATATGTAGATCAAATAATTAAATGGGAGGAAATAATTCACAAAACAAGGAAAGCTGGCGAGTATTTCAAAATGACAGAGACTTGTGGATAAACTTCCATATATGTTTTAAAAGCCATAAAAATATTGATAAGACAATAAAAGCTGAGAAAAATGTTTCTTACATTCCGGAGTGAATTATCAAGGGTAGGAGTTGGTGTTGGACTTCTTGAAAGGAAAGATCAGAAGTGATTTCATATTGGAAACCTCCAACTTTGGCAATTATGTTTCAGGTCTCTGAAAAAGGAAAGAAGTCAAAGTAGACTAATATGTGAGAAATCTCTAGGAATCTATAAGTTTGTGTTTCAGGATAGGTTTTGAGTGCCTTTACAATTGCTGCTTTCATAAATGTTTTGGATCTCAATAAATGATATTTTTTTCCCTCTCTACCTCCAGGTTCCATCCTTTGACTTTCTGGCTGAAAAACTCCAGTTTTACCAGAGGCAGTTCAATGAAATCATTAGAGGAACAACTCTTGATCTAGTGTTTTTTAAGGATGCTATGACTCATCTTATCAAGGTTCAACTATTGACTTTTTACTCATACAAAAATGTCATGTAAAAGCTTAATAAATTCATAGATTAACTTTTTGAGAGAATGAAATTATCATACATAGGTTGGGTCAGTTCTCCATCTCAGAAAGCAAAGGTTTAATTGGAAACCTCTTCTTTGAATCTACAAATATGAAAGAAGATGTTTCTTCAAGAACAAATTGATGGTTTTTGTGTCCAGACCTTTTGACACACTGAATCAAAGAATTTTACCTTCCCTAGAATGTAAGCTAGAGAACTCTGTGAAGAAATATTCCCTCTTCAAATTATATTTTGATATTACGAGAATCTTTTCCCCATGGAGGAAAAGTTGATGCTTTAAAAATGCCGATTTTGTGACTGACTTACAGATTATGGACAAACTGAAGGGGAAGGGATATTGGGAGTGTAGAGGACTGGAGAAAAGATAGAAGCTAATTAGAGGCAGCACTAAAAATGAGCCTGGTTTGGTTCAAGTCTGAATGGCTGCAGAAAGGAAATTCGTTGAATTAAAATAAGTTTCTCCAATGAGTGAGAACATGGAGTATAGAGATTTAATAAAGAGCAAGCAACTAGCTCTGTATTTATTATGTAGCTATCTCCTGCAAACTTGGAGTCTTTTCAGATGATGGAGGTCTGCTTTCACATTTGTCTATTTAGCAAGTAATTATTGAAAACTCACTATGGCAAGGTCTTAGGGGCCTAAGACTCTATTCTAGAGTGATTAATGTATTTAAAAGTATACTGAATGACCATATACCTGATTAATGTACTTAAAGGTATACAGAATGAATTTCTGATACATGAGACAACATGGTTACACCTTGAAGACATCATGTTGAGTGAAATAACATGATAGGTATAAAAAGACAAATATTGTAGGATTTCACTGGCATGAAATCATGAGAAAATATAAACTCAAAAGTCAGACTCCAGAATATAAATTACTAGGGTGTCAGGAGACGGAGTGGGGATAGGGAATATCATCATTGTAAGTAGAATTTTGGTGCTTTTAAAAATTTTTGTTGTTAGAGATATGGTGGAGTGTTACCTGCTATAGAGCTAGATGTCTACAAATGCACTGTGTTTGCTGATAATATAAAAGCAAATAATTCTTAACTCCCTTCTTGCATGTCCAGCAGATTGGGAAGAACAGTTAAACCATCCATTGAGTGTAAACAAACATACCCAGAGTAGTTTTGAAATAGAAAATGGTAAACCAATTTGTTCTCTCTTTCATGATGGGAATATAGATGGACTAAGAAAGACTTTGAATAGAATAAATCAATATGAATCTTTAATTTTAATTTTTAAAATTCTGAGATATGCCATGGCAAGGAAAAAGTCTAATATAGTCTAAAAGCACCTGGTTAAATCTTAGCCCCATTTAGGGCATGGAAAGGTCAACATTTAAATCCTGTTTTCAATTACGTACTGTTTTATTTCAAACCAGATTTCACGAATAATTCGAACCTCATGTGGAAATGCATTGCTCGTGGGCGTTGGTGGTTCCGGAAAACAGAGTCTTTCAAGATTGGCCTCTTTTATAGCTGGATATCAAATATTCCAGATAACATTAACCAGGTAGGATTAAGTAAAATATCACAGTATGTTTTTCCATAGTTAATTTCTCTGCACTTAAATATGCGCTTTTAAAAATATATAACCATAACAATTTGGTTGCTTTCCCCCCCTTTTTTTTTAAATTAGAGAAGTTGTAGGTTTACAACTCTCAGAGTCATGTAAAAAATACAGTGTTCCCATATACACCCCTGTTGTTGACATGGCATTATGTGGTACCTTTGTTACAATTGATGAAAGAATAAGTATTACATTAACCACAGTCCATCATCTACAACAGGGTTCACTGTGTTATACTCTCCCATGTTTTATCTTCTAACTTTTCTTCTAATAACATACACGACCCAAAACTTCCCCTTTCATATACATTCACCTACAAAATTCAGTGCAGTTAATTACACACTCAGTAATGTGATACTATCACCTCTGTACATTTACAATCAACCTAAATAGAAATTCTGCACAGATTGAGCATCTACCCCATTATATTCCCTGGTAAACTATATTCTAGATTCTAACTCTGTGAGTTTGCTTATTATATTAATTCACATCAGTGAGATCATACAATATTTATCCTTTTGTGTCTGACTCATTTCACTCAACATAATGTCCTGAAGGTACATCTATGTTGTTGCATGCACCAGGACTTCATTCCTTCCTACAGCTATATAATATTCCATCTTGTGTATATACCACATTTTAGTTTTTTATAAATTGGTTGATGAACACTTTGATTGCTTCTATCTTTTGGCAATTGTGAATAAGGCTGCTATGAACATTGGTGTGCAAAAGTCTGTTCAAGTCTCTACTTTCAGTTCTTCTGTGTATATACCTAGCAGTGGTATTGCTGGATCATATGGCAATTCTGTACTTAGCTTCCTGAGGAACTGCCACACTGAGGAACTTCTACAGTGGCTGCACCATTTTATATTCCTACCAGCAGTGAATGAGTGTTTCTATTTCTCCACAACTTCTCCAACTCTTGGAGTTTTCTGTTTTTTTAATAATGGTCCTACTACTAGGTCTGAAATGATATGTCATTGTGGTTTTGATTTGCATTTCCCTAATAACTAATGATGCTGAGCATCTTTTCATATGCTTTTAGTCATTTGGATTTCCTCTTTGGAAAAATGTCTGTTCAGGTCTTTTGCCCATTTTTAAATTGTGATACTTGTATTTTTATTGTTGAGTTGTAGGGATTTCTTTATATATTCTGGATATTAAACCCTTACTGGACATGGTTTCCAAATATTTTCTTCATGTAGGGGATGCAGTTCAACTTGAGGATCTATTAAAAGCTAGGCTGGGGTGCACAGTTACTTCAGTGGTAGAACAGCTGCCCACTACACAAGAGATCCAAGCTCAATTCCTGACTCAGGAATCTACCCCAAAAGAAACAAAATAATAATAATAAAATAAAATAAGAATATAATAAAAACATCACAAAACAACAACAAAACACACCTCAATGGTATTAGGCCCCAAAGTCAGAAGGAGACACCCCAAGATATATTTGGAGTTAACTCAGACTGGTGCCCACCAAAGGGAGAAAAAATTTAAGAAAAATAAAATAAAATAGAATTTAAATATATATATATAATTAGAAATAAAAATAAAGAATCAATAAAAATAGGGAGTGCAAAGGTAGTTCAGTAGTAGAATTCTTGCCTGCCATGGGTTCGATTCCTGGCTCATGCACTTCCCAAACAAACAAACAGACAGGCAAACAGACAAATGAAAAACCAAACAAACACAAATCCAGTAAATGGTGTTGCAATAGGGGATACTCACATGGAAAGAGAATGAAATGTGACCCCCACCATACAATATACAAATAAATAAATAAATAAAAATAAAATATAAAAAATATTTATATAAATAATAGAAAAACAATACTACTACTAAATAAATATATATATTATATATATATTAAAAAAAGAGAAGGAAATAAGAAAAAAGAATATTAGGGAAAAAATAAACACCTAGGTGGATAGTTAGCCTGCCCACATGCACCCTTCTCACCCGCAGGTGGCGATCCTGAGGCACCTCCCCCCCCAGGCTTCCCCCTCCCTGACTGCAGCAGTCAGCCTACACTTACCACTTTTCACCAGCACGTGGTGACCCTGAGGCTCCATCTCTCTTAGACCTGCTGCTCCTGAATTGAGCTGGCTGGAAGATGGCAGGGGAGTGGGGAGCAGCTCCCAGCACTGGGTGGCCAGCCGGCCAGTCCCACCACTCAGGACTGGGGAGCTGATCACATCACCCAGGGAATCAGCTGACCCTCAGATCCCAGCGCCTTGTGGATCTGCCAAGACACCACACCTGCAGGGCCAGCTATCCCTGGCACCTGGCTGAGTGATTAATCCCAGCATCAGGAGGCCAACCCCCCTGCAGTAGACAATCAGGTCTGCCTTCGGGATCCTGTGGGTGCAGTTGACTGTGGAGCTGCATGGGGAGGTTTCCCCAGCCAGCAGCCATGGCAGACTACAGTGGAGAGATGATCAGTTCCCTCTCATCTGCCCCTCCCCTCATACCCAAGCCCACCCCTGGTGGGGATCACAGTGTACCGAACCACCCTGCTCTCCCAACTGATCCCCCAACATCTCTTCTCCCCAAATATCCAAGAGACCCTCTTTGTTTACTCACACCCCGGACCACAGTCCTGGTCATTTTCTCCCCGTCCCCTAACTTTTTCCATGGAGCAGGAGTGAACTCAAGCCCCTCTGCTCTGTCATCTTCCTGGAAATCCAAGACTACTGATTTGTGCATGTTGACCTCGTATCCCACACTTTTCTGAACTTGTTTATTAACTCTGGTACTTTGTTGTAGATTTTTCAGGACTTTCTATAAAAAGGGTCATGCCATCTGCAAATGGTGAAAGTTTTACTTCTTCCTTTCCAATTTGGATGCCTTTTTTCCTTTTTCTTGCCTAACTGCTCTAGCTAGAACTTCTAGCACAATGTTGAATAACATTGGTGACAGTGGGCATCCTTGTTTTGATACACATCTTAGAGGGAAAGCTTTCATTGAGTGTGATGTTTGCCGTGGATTTTTCATATAAGCCACTTATCATGTTGAGGAAGTTTCCTTCCACTCCTATTTTTTGAAGTGTTTTTATCAAGAAAGGATGCTGGATATTGTAAGATGCCTTTCTGCATCAACTGGGATGATCATGCGTTTTTTCCCCCTTTGATTTGTTAATGTATATTACGTCAATCTGCTTTTCTTTTGTTGAATCACCCTTGCATACCTGGAATAAACCCCACTTAATCATGGTATATAAATCTTTTAATGTGCTGTTGGATTTGGTTTTTGAGGGGTTTTTTTGCTTTTATTATTTATTTTGTGGGGGTACATGGTCCGGGAATCAAACCCTGGTCTCCTGCATGGAAGATGAGCATTCTAGATTTGTGAGTATTTTGTTGAGAATTTTTGCATCTATATTTACTACAGAAATTTGTCTGTAATTTTCTTTTCTTGTTGTATCTTTATCTGGCAATGCTATTAGGGTTTTACTGGCTTTATAGAATGAGTTAGGTAGTATTCCATCGTCTTCAGTATTTGCAAGAGTTTGAACAGGATTGGTATTAATTCCTCTTGGAATGCTTGGTCGAATTCACCTGTGAAGCCATCTGGTGCTGGGCTTTTCTTTTTTGGGAGTTTTTTTGATGATCGATTCAATCTCTTGTACTTGTTCTGTTGAGGTCTTCTATTTCTTCTTGAGTCAGTGTAGTTTGTTTTTGTTTCTAGGATTTTTCTGTTTCATCTAAGTTGTTTAATTTGTTGCCATACAGTTTTTCCTGGTATCTTCTTATGAACCTTTTTATTTCTGTGGAGTCAGTAGTAGTGTCCCTCCCCTCCCCCATTTCTGATTTTGTTTATTTGCATCTTCTCTTTTTTTGTCTTTGTCAGTCTGCCAAGGGTTTGTCAATTTTGTTGTTTCTCTCAAAGAACCAATTTTTGGTTTTGTTAATTCTATTGTTTCTTAATTCTCAATTTCATTTCTTTCTGTTTTAATATTAATTACTTCTTTCCTTCTGCTTGCTTTAGGATTGGCTTGATGTTTTTTTAGTTCCTCCACATGTGCTGTTAGATAATTAATTTTAGCTTTCTTCTCTTTTAATATAGGCATTTAGGGCCATGAATTTTTCTCTCAGCACTGCATTCCATACTTTTTTTATTATATAATATATATACAAAGCAAATAAAAAAAACAATAGTTTTCAAAGCACTCTTCAACAAGTAGTTATAGGACAAATCCCAGGGTTTGTCATGGATACCATACCATCCTCTCGGATTTTTCCTTTTAGCTGCTCCAGAATATAGGAGACCAGAAGGCTTAAATATTTTTTTATCATCACAATCGACTTTTTTCCTTCTTTTTTGTGAAAAATAACATATATGCAAAAAGGCTATAAATTTCAAAGCACAACACCACAATTAATTGTAGAATGTACTTCAGAGTTTGACATGGGTTACAATTCCACAAGTTTAGGTTTTTACTTCTAGCTGTTCTAAAATACTGGAGACTAAAAGAGATATCAATTTAATGATTCAGCATTCATATTCATTTATTAAATCCTATCTTCTCTGTATAACTGCACCATCACCTGTGATCTTTCCATCCCTCTCTTTAGGGGTGTTTGGGCTATGGCAATTCTAAATTTTTCATATTGGAAGGGTCTGTCACTAATATAAAGTAGGAAGAAGGGATTATCTGATGTTCTGGAGAGGTTGGGCTAGGTTTCAGTACTTATCTGGACCAGGGACCCATCTGGAGGTTGTAGGTTTCTGGAAAGTTAGTGTAATGCCTGCAACCCTTGTGGAATCTTATATATTGCCCTAGGTGTTCTTTAGGATTGGCTGGAATGGTCCTGGTTGGGGGTTGGCAGGTTATGATAGGTAGCAGTGTCTAACTGCAGCTTGCGTAAATAGCCACCTCCAGAGTAGCCTCTCAACTCAATTTGAACTCTCTCTTCCATTGATACTTTATTAGTTATACTTCTTTCCCCCTTTTTGGTCAGGATCTAATTGTTGATCCCACAATGCCAGAACTACATTCATCCCTGGGAATTATCTCCCACATCGCCAGGGAGACTTTCACCCCTGGATGTCATGTCCCCTGTAGAGAAGAGGGCAATGATTTCACTTGTGGAGTTGAGCTTACAGAGACTGAGGCCACTTCTGAGCAACAAAAGAGGTCCTCTGGAAGTAACTCTTAGGCACACCTATAGGTAGTCTAAGCTTCTCCACTACCTACAGAAGCATGACAGGAGTAAGCTTCCTGATCAAGGGCATGGCCTATTGATTTGGGTGTCCCTAAAGTTTGACACAGTATCAGGGAATTCCCTGATGGTAAGATTGATAGTTCTATATTCTTTCTCCCATCCTTCAGGGGACTTGGCCAATAATTTTTATTATCTGCTTAATATACTCTAGGATGTTTCCAAGCATTACAATAATCTATACAGGATTAAAGGACCTCATTCTTATTCTGGATTCCTTGTGTTCAGTTGTTCAAATGAGCTATACAGATAGGTTTAATTAGGTTATGCCTTACAGAAAATTTCAGTTCCAGACCACATAAATCTTCCATTGGTCTCAAAGAGTATGTGTGGTTCTAAAATATAGACATTGTCTTCCTTACCCCTATGTTCTGAATTGCTTTAACCCCAACCTGTTTGGCTTCATTCTTATCTCTAAATATCAGGTTATATGTATAAAATTAGCCTCTCAAAATCCAGAAATAATAATCACCACTCTGGACTTACAATGTGTGCTCTAAAGGCTTACAATCTAGGCCCCCATTTTCTTAGAAGTATTTTTTAAAGGTAACCATACCATTCTTCTTCTTTGTTTCTGGCTTATTTTGTCTCACCAAATTTCCCACATGTTCATTCACATCATTGCATGCCTCATGACTTTGTTCCTTTTTGTAGTAGAACAACCTTCAGTCATTAAGTATACCCCATCATTTTTCAATCTACTTCTCTGTCAGTGCATCCTTCAGCCACTGCATTCATCAGGCATCATGTAGAGGGCCCAAAGTCTGCAGTCCATCAACGTTCTCAATTTTAGATAATTTCATTGTTCCCAAAAGAAAGAAAACCAATAAACACACCCTCGCCAAATAGGAAATCTAAACCTCCTCTTAATTCTTGTCCCTCCCCCCATTATTTACTTCTGCTTTTGCTGTGGTAGTGCTGATGGTTTCCTTTTCAACAAAGCTCATAGCATGCAATAGCAGTTTCCGCCTTGTACCCTGGACTTAAACATTCTTTGTACAAGAATTACATCTTTGAAGTAATTCTTGTGAGAACGAATTCATATTTCTGGTGTTAATCAGTGGGACATGTAGGTCTATACAACCCCTTTTAATCTTGTTCATCTTCAATATGGTAATATTACTTCTAGACTCACTAGAGAACCACCTTCACTCCTATCTATTCCCTTCCATTGGAGTTCAACCTCATTAGCTAACGGTTCACCCATCTCTAGCTTCTATGTATCTCTAAGTCCCCTCTATTCTGTAATATAAGCCTCTGATTATACCTTTGTGCTGGTTATAAAAGTGGAATCATACAATATCCATCCTGTTTTGTGTCTGGCTAATTTCACTCAGCATTATGTTCTCAAGGCTGTCCATCTTGTCATGTGGTTCAGGACATCATTTTGTCTTACTGCTGCATAAATACTCCGTCGTATGTATATAGTACATTTTCTTGATCTACTTGTCTGCTGATGGCATTTGGTTTGTTTCCATATTTTGGCAATTGTGAATAATGCTGCTATGAACACAGTGTGCAAATGTCTGTTTACGTCATTGCTTTCAACTCTTCTGGGTATTTACCAAGTAGTGCTATTGCTGTGTCATAGGGCAACTCGATATTTAGTTTCCTAGGGAACTGCCAAACAGTCTTCCATAGTGGATGCACCATTATACATTCCCACCATCAGTGCGTAAGTGTCCCAGTTTCTCCACATCCTCTCCAACATTTATAACTTCCTGTTTCTTTAATAGCAGGCATTGTTATACATGTGAGATGGTATCTCATTGTAGTCTTGATTTTCTTTGTAGCCAATGAAACTGAGCATCTCTCATGTACTTTTGAACCATCTGCATTTGCTCTTCGGAAAAAAATGCCTATTTATATCTTTAGCCCATTCTATAATTGGGTTGTTTGTTCTTTTGTTGTTGAGTTGTATGATTTCTTTGTATATACAGGAAATCAAACCTTTGTCTGATATGTGATTTCCAAATATTTTCTCCCATTGAGTTGTATGCCTTATTACCTTTTTAACAAAGTCTTTTGAAGTGCAGAAGTATTTGACTTTGAGGAGTTCTCATTTATCTATTTTTCCTTTTGTTGCTTGTGCGTTGGGTGTGAAGTTTAGGAAACGGCCTCCTGTTACTAGGTCTTGAAAATGTTTCCCTACATTTTCTTCTAGAAGCTTTATGGTTCTAGTTCTTTTATTTAGGTGTTTGATCCACTTTAAGTTAATTTTTGTGTAGGGTGTAAGATAGGGATCCCCTTTCATTCCTTTGGCTATTTATATCCAGTTCTTCCGTGCCCAATTATTGAAAAGACTGTTTTGTTCCAGTTCAGAGGATTTGGGGCCTTGTCAAAAATCAGTTGACCATAGATTTGGTGGTCTATTTCCGCACTCTCGATTTGATTCCATTGGTCAATGCTTCTATCTTTGTGTCAGTACCAGCTTGTTTTGACCAATGTAGATTTATAATAGGTTTTAAAGTCAGGGAGTGTTAATCCTCCCTGCATAAGTTTTGATATGTGAGTTTAATATGTGAGTTCTCATTTTTATTTATTTATTTATTTACATGGGCAGGCACTGAGAATCGAACCTGGGTCTCCGGCATGGCAGATGAGAACTCTGCCACTGCACCACCATTGCCTGCCCTCTCATTTTTATTTGTCTCAAGATATTTACTAATTTCTCCTTTAACACGCTGATTAAAAGTATGTTGCTTAACTTCTATATATTTGTGAATTTTCCAGTTCTTTGCCTATTATTGATTTCCAGCTTCATTCCATTATGATCAGAGAAGATATTTTCTATAATTTCAGTTTTTTTAAGTTCATGGACACTTGTTTTGCCATAATATGGTCTATATTACAGAACGATCTGTGAGCACTTGAGAATATATATCCTGTTTTTGGTGGTGCATTGTTCTGTTTATTACTGATAGTGTAGTTCATTTATCATATTATTCAATTTCTCTGTTTCCTTATTGATCCTATGTCTAGATGCTCTGTCTATTGATGAGAAGGGTGTGTTGAAGTCTCCAGCTGTCATTGTAGAAATGTTTTTCTCCCCCCAGTTTTGCTGTGTTTGCCTTATGGGGTGCTGTGGATAGGTGCATAAATATTTATGATTATTATTTCTTCTTGGTGGATTGCCCCTTTTTTAAATAAATAGTTCCCTGCTTTGTGTCTCATAACAGTTTTACATTTTAAGTTTATTTTATCTGACATTAGTATAGTTAGTTACCCTAGCTCTTTTTTGGTTATGCTTTTCCAACCTTTCACTTTCAGCCTTTTTTTATCTTTGGATCTAAGGTCAGTGAGTCTCTTGTAGACAGCATACAGATGGATCATACTTTCCTATCCATTCTGCCCATCTAAGTCCTTTGATTGGGGAGTTTAATCCATTATCTTTCAATGTTATTACTATAAAGGCAATGACTTACTTCAACCATTTTATCCTTTGGTTTTTATATGTCATATCTTATTTTTGTCTCTCTTTTACTCTTTTAGTTATACTTCCTTCATAATCATTTGTACACTCTCTTTCAAGCCCCTCTCCTGTCTTTTCCTCTCAGCCTGCAGAACTCCCTTTAGTATTTCTTGTAGGACTGGATTCTTGTTGATGAACTCTCAATTTCTATTTGTGAATATTTTAAATTCTCCCTCATTTTGAAGGACAGTTTTGCCAGATAAGGAATTCTTGGCTGCCAGTTTTTCTCTTTCAGTACCTTAAATATATCATACCATAGCCTTCTCATCTCCATGGTTTCTGATAAGAAATTGGCATTTAATCTTATTGCAGTTCCCTTGTAGGTGATGAATTGCTTTTCTCTTGCTGCTTTCAGGATTCTCTCTTTATCTTTGGTGAGAGGATAGATGCAAAAAAGGCTTTTTGACGGTTCCCTGAAGCTGTACTTTCCTGGGCTGCTCAGAAGATGGCAGTCTTCTGCAATTAATTGCCCACAGACCTGAGGAGGTCCTGTGTCTTAACCCCTGTTGCAGGTGGGGTTGAAGCAATAGCCAGGTGGTCCCTGTCTGGGGCAGGCTAAAACTGCAGCTCAAAGCCAGGACCCAGCAATCCCACAATTTACCAGTCAAAAGCCATGATCAGTATTTGGCTGTGCCACCTCCCCCACCCCCCACTCCCACTCCCCACCCCACTGTTCTTGGGGGAGAGGGCGTCTATGGCCTTTCTATCCACACAGCCAGCAGGAACCAGACCTGAAGCAAGTAGTCTTGATACTTGGGGTTTGGGTGCCAGCATCACTGATGAGCACTTTACTCACAGTTCTTTACCACAGTATTTCAGCCTCTTAATCCCACTCTTCCCTGGATGCTACACAATGCTCCCCTGACCTCTTGGGCCTCAGAACAGTTATTTCAGGATTTCTGCCTATCTACTAGCTGTTTTTGTAGGAGGATTGAGAACAGTAACTCCCTACTCTGCTATCTTCCCTGGAAATCTTGTATTTCTTTTTTAAGTAAACTTTTAATTGAAGTACAGCATATATAAGGAAATTTGCACAAATCACGGTTGTCAGAAATTAAATACACCTGTGTAACCATCCAGCAAATGAGGAAATAAAATATAAGTAACATTCAGAGTTCCTTTTGTATCCTGTCTCAATCTCTCCCAACGGCAACCATATCCTGGCTTCTAAGCCCACTGATTATTTTTGCCTATTTTTGAACTTTATATGAATGAAATCATACAAAATTTACTCTTTTATGTCCAGTTTCTTTTGCTTAGCATTGTGTTTGTGAGATTCATTCATGTTGCCACATGTAGCAATACTTTGTTCATTCTAATTACCATATAGTGTGCCACTTCATCACATAGTGCCACAGTTTATCTACCCATTGTACCATTGATAAACATTTGTCCCCCCTCCCACTATTTGGCTATAACTAAAATAGAGCTGCTATAAATATTCTTGGGTATGTCTGGGTATACTCCTAGAGGTAGAATTGCTGGGTATAAGGTAGACACATGATCAGCTTTAGTTGATCTGCAAAATAGTTTTCCAAAGTGGTTGCTCCAGTTTACACTTCCATCAACAATGCATGAGCATTTCCACTGCTTCCTATCCTTTTCTACCCTTGGTGTTATGTTGCTTTCATTTTAGCAATGCCAGTGGATGTGTAGGGTCTTATTGTGGTTTCAGTATGCATTTCCCAGTTGGCTAATGATGTGAAGCACCTTTTCTCTCTTATTGGCCATTTGGATAGCCCTTTTTTGGTGAAGTACCTGTTCATATCCTTTGCCCATTTTTTTCAATTGGGTCATGATTCTTTTTCTTATTGTTAGGAATTCTGTATGTATTTTGGGTACAATTCCTTTGTCAGCCTAGGTATTGCAAATATCTTTTCCTAGTCTTTGGCTTGCCTATTTACTCTGTTAAACAGACTTTTAATTTTAACGAAACTTGTTTTATCAATTTTTTTTTTATGTTTAGTGCTTTTGTATTCTGCTTAAGGACCTTTGTTTACTCCTGTGGTATTTGAGTTTGTGATCCTGAGTAGGTGCTGTAGCAGAAATTGTAGTCAGGATGACAGAGGCCTAAATGAAGACAGGTAAAGTGGGAACAGAGGTGGGTCAGTGGGGGCAGTGTAAAGTAGGTAGGATTGATAGTACTTAGTAACTGAATAGCAATATGGGAGTGAATAAAAGGAAAGAGGAAAAGAGTCTAGGATAACACCCTAGCTTTTTTCTATTTATCACACTGCGTTAAAAAAGTACTTGTTCTCATTTCTGTCTCCTGTGTTAGGTTCAAAGCTCTTTGAAAACAGAACATTGAAATCTCTATCTTCTATATAGTTACCTTTAATCAACGATATACCAACACTAAAAATATATACTGAACAAATAGAATAAATGAGCCAATTCAAAGGGGTAAACTGAGAATTCAGTTCAGTGCATGTTAGTATGAGATGTCTGAAGAACCTTTCAGCTTCACTAGGTAATGAGACTCATGGGTGTACAGTTCAGAAGAGATTATCACTATGTAACTCTCCATGTATAGAACATTTTTAAGGTCACAGGGAGTATGAATAGGCTGCAGAGTGAAAGGAAAGAATGGCCAAGGAATGCATTGGTGTCTCTCTCTCATCATGGAGAAAGGAAATGGAGAAGGAGAAACCATCTAGAGTAGTTTCCAGAAACCAGGGCAGCAGAGAGCTCAGAATATTGATTACGTTAAGGCATGAAAAGTGGCAGCCAGCAGTCAATTTGACAAAACGCAGTGACACAGATATGTACAAAAGTCATACTGCATTAAAGTAGTGAAGATAGCAGAGGTAGCAAGTTTAGAAAACGTCTCAAGAATCTTGGCTATGAAAGAAAGAAGTAAGAAAAGACAGTACCTAGAGGGGGGTGTGCTGTGACCATGTCTGTATATTGCAAAAGAATACATAAGTTTGTCTAGTTGCTATGTAAAAAAATAACAGAATGGCCACAGGACTTCATTGCTTGGTTGATTCAGAGTCGGTGAGAAGATTACTCCAAAAGCACCAGGCCACATCTCAGTGGGAATGGTGTGGACCGTATTGCTCACCCAGTGGAGTAATGTCTTACCAAATCATCCGTTTTAGTTTCCTAATGCTGCCGGAATGCACCACACCAGAGATGGATCAGCTTTTAATAAGCAGATTTATTTAATTACAGATTTACAGTTCTTCAGAGGAAAGGCAGCTAGCTTTCATCTGGGTTTCTCTGTCATATGGGAACGCACATGGTGACATCTGCTGGCCTCCTCTCAGGTCCAAATGGCTTCCTCTGGGGCAGTTCCTTTCTGCATCTCCAAACGTCTGAGTCTGATCTACTGAGCTCTCTTCTGACCTCTCCTTTTAAACCTCACTCATTGAGGAAGTCATTCCTCTTAGTCCACTGCAGATATAATTAGCCATAGATGAATTTTCCATGCTGATGATTTAAGTCCACAGCAACAGAATGGGACATCATCACCTGGCCAAGTTGACATCTGAATCTAACTACTGCACCATCTTACAAGTTTCTATTTTTAGACCAATAATCCCCCTTGGGAATTATTCCAGAAAGAATGTATGTTCTCTGTTTGATGATGTTCTTTGTGCCTAGGTCTGTAACACTTACTATAGTGCCACCAGATACCTTATTTTAAGCATCCTAAGATAAGCCATTTTTAAATTTAAGGGCACAAGCTACATCTTTAGTGTCCACCCAACTTACAAATAGGTATTGCCTTCATTTTGCACATGAAGAAACAGAAGCTGGAAAAGTGAAGGAACTTTTCTTAGGCTGCAGAGTGGGGATTTGAACCTAGATCTTTCTGGCTCTAAAGCCAATGATCTTTCCCTTAGACCATATTTATGGCTTATGCTAAACTTCCTATTACTTGCACTGTAAAACCTAAGGATTTCTTTGTTGTCCTTATAATTAACTTAGTTATCAGTACTTACATATGACACTTCAGGAAATGTCAGCTATATTTTTACACACATGGCCTCTGGTAGCACATAGATTTAGCAGAAATTAGAGTAAGCAGAAAAACAAAAACCAAGACCTTCTTTTTTCATGATTTGTAACCATATAATTGCAACATTTCTTTTATTTATACCACATTACATGATGCCTCTTTTTCATGTGGGCTTGCTCTGTATACAAATTACCACTCTATGTAATTTATCACTAATTTTATTTATAATTTACCATGAATTTCTCACCAATCCAGACTCATTCAAATTTCAGATGTGTTTCCAATATTATCCTCATATTCACTCAAACAAAATCTATTGTCGAGAACTGTAGATTATAGTTCCTTATTCTTTTCCTTATTCCCAATTATTCTTCATATGTCACTTCTGGTAAAATTCCCCTTTTCTCATTTCCACAGTTAAATAAAACATCTCTTTTGAAAGGTAACGTTATAGCTATTTAGCACTCATCTCTGTGTTTTCTAGCAGGCACTTTGGCTTATTATCTATTGGAGCAGGTACAGATTATTCTCTAATTATCATGGATTATACTGTTGTGTTTTGAGATAAATTATGACTGTATTTTTTTAATTTAAAATTTTCCACCACTGCTCTTTTTAGGTCTTACAATGTGAATAATCTAACAGACGACTTAAAGTCTTTATACAGAGTTGCTGGTGGTGATGGAAAAGGCATCACCTTCATCTTTACAGACAATGAAATCAAAGATGAGGCCTTTCTAGAATATCTTAATAACTTGCTATCTTCAGGGGAGGTAGGTCTCAGAAGTAGAGAAAAAGCTCATATTTGAAAACTGCAAATCATATTTGAAAAGAAAAAGCAGCCAAAGTGGGGCCATGTAGCCCACATATTTTATTTTAGAAAGAGATTTATTAAGTTTTTGAAACTTCCTATGCGATTAATGCTGCCCACCTCCAGTGTTTTGTATGCTTTGGTCCATTTCAAATGTGGTTCCTTACCTGTCTCTTCATTCTTCAAATTGATCCCTCAATTTATTTTAGGAGGAACAAAATGTATCTCTAGCTACAATTATAACAGCCAGGAGTGTAGAATGGTTGTGGTAGACTTAATTAGCAGTCAGTAGACATTTGCACCACCACTTCTGACACCACTTGTGTCAGTACTTCCACCTCCACTCCTATGTTTGGTTCTTCATTAGAACAACTCATGAGATACAGCACACAGTTATATTCATGGCTGAGATTTATTATAGTAACACAGTAGGGATATACAATGGGATCAATAAAGAAAAAAGGCACATCAGGTAGAGTTTGAAGGAATCCATGTGCAGGCTTCCTACATTTTCTCCAAAAGGGCCACATAGAGTGTTCTTTCCCTCCACATTCCTAGTGAGATGTAGGAACGTGTGCAATGTTTTTGCCCAGGGAAGCCTGTCTAAGACTCAGAGTCCCATGGTTTTGCTGGAAGTTGGTCTTAACAGTCACTCCCTGCCAGGCCACTACTGCCAAAATTCCAGACTCCCAGGAGGAAAGCAGGTTTTCACCATCTATCACATTGCTTATACAAACAGTCTAGGCACAACAGAACAACTTTGTCAATTAATGATGGAGGAAACACTGTAAAAAACAAGTTCCCGGATGTCACTAAGGACTAGCCTTGCAAGCATGCCCTTCCAGAGGTCAGGCCTGCTGTCTTAACTTTCTTGTACAAAGGTGTATATTGATGCTTTATTGTGCACCAGTTACTTAAGTATCTTGGATCCAGAGTCCAGGAGACTGAAACTAAAGAAAAGAAGGGCATCACTCGATCGTTTTAGGAGATGATTGAAGTGTTAGAAGTGATAGCTTTCTGGTGACAGCTGTTTGAGTGAAAGGAAAGATAATTTGGTCATGTATAAACTGTTCAATAGAAAGTTACACTTTTGGTAATCTCTGACAAATCAGGGTTTTAACTGTAGAGATGCAGAAAGAAAACGTTTAAAAGGAGAAAATATTGTAAGAGATGATGTTACATAAAGAAGGACTTGATTCTGGCAGTGAGATAACTGTGATGAACCCTTAAAATACAGAACACTTTGTTGTCTATTCCTCAAAGATTTCCAATTTGTTTGCACGAGATGAGATGGATGAAATCACCCAAGGTCTGATATCAGTGATGAAACGGGAACTGCCTCGCCACCCTCCCACCTTTGATAATCTATATGAGTACTTCATTTCGAGATCAAGGAAGAACTTGCATGTTGTCCTCTGCTTTTCTCCAGTGAGTTTTTATTTGATTTGATCTATGTAGGAGGAGTTTTTCATTTCATTGTACTTAGTTTACCTTCACTGGGAAGATTTTCTCAGAAGCTAACATTTATAACATTGTTAAGATTAATAACTTCACTGCCATCAGTCTCCACTGACCAAACTCTTATGCCAAAGTGTGATGATTTCAAATATTCATATTATTAGAAATTATTGCATACCCTACATTTTCATTAATTATCTCACTACATAGATTTTTTGGATTGGTGATGTAATCCTGTCCAGCTCTACCTCCAATATGAACGGAGCCTCTAGAATGTCCCTGAGATAGGTTTGATTATTTCTAGCTCACTGTACTGTCCAGTGTAGTAGCCATTAACCACATTGTGCTATTTTGATTTTAATTAATTAAAATAAAATAAAAGTAAAAATTCAGTTCCTCAGTCACACTGATCCTATTTCAAGTGCTCAGTCACATGTGCCGAGTGGCTGTCGTACTGGATAGCACATATACGGAGCATTTCCATCATCACAGAAAGTCCAGTGGGACTGCACTGCTCTAGGGGGCCCCACTAACTTACAGGGCAGCCTGTCTCTTGTTTAGATAGTGGAATTGCCAGAAAGCTTCCTTACAATGAACTGAATTTTGTGTCTCTGTACTTTTCTCTTCTGATTCTGATTCTGTCCTGAGCAATGAACCTAATACTTGTCCCACATGAAGCGCTTCAGATATTTAGAGAACCTTTTACAGATCCCTCAAGGTCTGTTTTTTTAGATCAGATATCTTCTGTTCCTTCAGCTGATTTCATTTGTCATGGAGTTCAGGCTTTTGACTGTCCTTGTTGTCTCTCTCTAGAAGAGTTCTAGTTTGTAAATTTCTTCTTAAAATGTAGCTCCTAGAATTGAACTCAACAATACAGATGTAGTCTTAAAACAGGGAAGACAGTGGAAATATTATCTCCCTTCATCAATATATATATAATTTCAAAATACAATTTATATATTGATACAGCCAAAGAAATTGATGATTTTTTACATTTGTGAAGTCATACTGTTGGCTGAGAATGCATAAACCTAATAATGTGTGCTCTTTCTGGCTGATGTATAAAATCTTTTGTTTCTAATGCTTTTTAAATTTGCCATAATAGGTTGGTGAGAAATTCCGTGCCCGTTCTTTGAAATTTCCTGGCTTGATATCAGGTTGCACTATGGACTGGTTTAGTCGCTGGCCAAAGGAAGCTCTGATCGCTGTGGCCTCCTATTTCCTTTCAGGCTATAATATTGTCTGTTCTAATGAAATTAAAAAGCAAGTTGTAGAAACAATGGGCCTCTTTCATGATCTGGTTTCAGAGAGCTGTGAAAATTATTTCCAAAGGTAAGTAACATTATATGAGCATGATAGCTACAGACCCACAAAGTTGACTCGAAAGAAGAATTAAATGTTATATCCAATAAAAGACTCTTCATGTTGGTTAAGCACTAAGTCCCAGCTGAACTTGGATTTTTCTTGCTCTGATTTTTTTTTATTACATTTTCAAAAGATGATAAATAAATGAGATTTAAAAATTAACTAGTGTCCACACTCAAATACCTCTTTTCCCTGAAGTCCCCAAAGAAGCAGGTGCTTAATGAATCACTTTATTTAATTTGCTTAATTTTGTTTTGAAAATGACTTAACTAATTCATTATAAGCTGTTTAAAATTAGTTTCTTATTCAAATGCATTATTTATTTTGATTAAAGAAGTACACTGTTTTAAAGTTTCTTTATTACCTTATGTTAAGGGAACATTTAGGTTTTGTGTTTGCATTACTTAGTCTTAATCAGTATTTTCATGCCAAATAATTATGAAGCAAAATTTTAATTGACTGTTGAAAGTACAGTCACTTAAGCAGTATTGATGTTCATTATGTGAAAGCTGGTGTCAACAATTCAAAAATACACTTTTTTCCCCAAAGCGTGATAGTCACAGTGTAAGAATAACAAATATGAATAAAGGGGGACTAACACTGATTTCAAGCAGTGCCCTCCTTTCTTAGTAGATGGGCTTCAGGGGGTATAGAGCTCCCCAGAAAGGTTATGCCTATTTTTCTGCATAGATAATCTGTGTTTCGCTTTTCATCAAATTTCCATGGAATCTATACCATACAAGTTTGTCTGTTCTGTACCCTATCCTTTATTTAAAGCCATCTCCAAACCACTCTGCTTAAAGAATTCAAGATAATATATCAGCATCTCTTAGGAAATCAGCGTGTATTAATTTTTACTGTTAGGAAAATTTTCTTTCTACTTCAACTGTGGACATAACATTTTGCCTTCAGATAGCTACAAAAACCCTGGTTTTTTTTTAATTTTTGAAATTTTGGGCGGCTTTTCCAAATTTTTCATATCCTCTTAAGTTTAGAGGGCTATTCTGCATGTGTATTTATATAAGGCTTTAATGATAGTCACATAGAAGCCCAAGTCCTGAAAAACCTTTAAAATAGTAAAGGTTCCTCTGAATTCCTAAGGTGAAAAATTAATATAAAAGGTAAAATAAGTTAATAGAATGTGAAGGGCTCTTCTTTGACTTAATTTTCTTCTATATAAAATGTATTCATTTTATTTATTTATTTTTTTAAATATAACCGCTATTAAAAAGCCCATAGTGGGTTAGAACGTATGAATCAAGCATGGCTCTCTTGATTTCAAGAAATTTCCAGTAACTCAGGAAGAAATTGATTTTCACCTCTGTAAGCCCATCCAGCTGGCCTTTGGCAGTTAAGGAAGGTATAGTAAACACCAGTTAAATGGAAATGGATCACAGAACAAAATCATTTCAACCATTTGTCCCTGATATTTATACAGAGACTTAAAGTGTAAAAAGTGTGTTCACCTGTTATTTTATTTGATCCTTGTAAGATTCTGTGTGGTGTAGGGCAGAGATTCTCTTCTCGGTCTTCCAGATGATGAAGCAGAAGCTGAGAAGGGTGGTAAGGAGCAAGTGAAAAACCCTAAATACCATCAGATAGGGAGATAAGTGCTCGTTCCACCTCGCTGCTAGGGAACCCATTCATAATTCCTGCTAGTGAATTACTCTGCAGAGCTACTCTGGTTTCACAGTGCCAAGTGTGTGTACATTTTAAGAAAGTTTTCCCAAATGACAAATATAAAGATAATCTTTATGTTGTACTTTCAGATACCGCCGAAGAGCACATGTGACTCCCAAATCTTACCTCTCTTTTATAAATGGCTATAAAAACATTTATACTGAAAAGGTGAAATATATTAATGAACAAGCTGAACGTATGAATATTGGTAAGAGGAACAAGTCTTTTTTTGGGGGGGGGCATGTTTGATAATGATCTCACTATTTTGTTGGATATTTTTGTGTTTGATAACAGTATGCTAACTTCATTGTTATTATTGGATAATGCTGAGGAATACCTGTAAGTTCCTTTTAACCTGTTAAGAAACTCTGGGCAGAAGAAAATCTGAGAGATTCTTTTTCGTAGAACCATTTCCCACACTTTCCACTTCTGGGCCCACCATGTTGGGTAGTAAGCCACGGCAGTCACTGGAGCTGCTGCTCACGATGATATTCTGTGAGCTCTGGTACTCTGTTTTTGGTCTCATGATGATTTTCCAAGATTTGTATAAACTGCCATGCTAGTGCTTCCTAAATGTCTAACAAAGGAAAAGGCAAAATAGAAACAATCAAGTAAAACCAAACCAAAGCAAAGACATTCATCCAAGCATTGGTTTATTGAATATCTAGCATATGTAGTATAGGTAGGCAAAGTATAAGTCATACAGATAAATTAAAAGTATGTGATACCGACAACCCAAAAACACCTTAGTGGTTTCCCTTTCTGTACACATCACTTGGTCATTTAGAGTAACTGATCTCATGTGAAGTTATAGTGATGGTAGAAATAATGATAAAAACAAGGTATAGTGATAAACCACTGGTTCTGTTGTTTTCTCACAGCTCACCTTCTCGCATCTGTTCTCTGTGATGCTCCAGAACCAGCAACATGCTGAAGCCAGTTTTTACTGGCTCATGAGAATGGATTATTAAATTCTCAGGAATTTTATGAGCTGGTCATTAAACACAACCTCTAATAAAAATTAAACCATATACACTTACAACTAAATATATTAAAATAAAGGCAATAAGTATTCAAAACTCATTGATTTCTAATTGTTTTACTATATTTTACTACTGATGTTCTTCAAATTATATCTGTATTGTGGAAATATCCTATGATGGTGTGCTAGTGAGCATCTCTTGATAGCCTGAAGTAAACCACAGTGGGAGCATTTACACCATGGAAATTGGCAAACATATAAATCAGTGATTCCTTCCCCCCCACCCAGAGACCCAGATAGTAAACATTTACCAAACATACCACTGTCTAGAACACTGGTTGGAATGTGAGAAATTCAGTCAACCAGTTATTTTTGCTCTACTATACTGAAAATCACAGAGCCAATTGTACCAGTTTTAGCAGTTATTTTCATTTTTATATCAAAGAAAACCACAGAAATGGTTAATATACCATCTGCCTCATTTGCAACCTCAGCTGCAGCAAGAGTCAAAGAAAGCCAAAACATGAATAGTTAAAAACTGTTTATAAAGCCAAGGAGGGCATACATTTGTCCAATAAGTTTTCTGGCTAAAATAATCCTAGTCATTATGGCATTGTGATTTTCCTTTAACTGTCGCTAAATATTATTCTTCATTCAAAGTTATTTTCTTCACTCTCTGCTGAAATTCTCAGAAATATGGTCAGGTTTATTGTTCCTAAGATATTTTAAAGCTTTTGTCTAGAACGAATTACCTTGGATTTGTTATAGTACTTACACAGTGCCTTTTGAGTAGTAAATATTGGATAAATATCTGATGAAGGTATATTCATATACTCAGCAGGTAAATGTATGTGTGCATAAACTGTCTGCTTACTATATTTTTTCAGGTCTTGATAAGCTGATGGAAGCAAGTGAATCTGTTGCTAAACTCTCTCAGGATCTTGCAATAAAGGAGAAGGAATTGGCAGTGGCTTCTGTAAAAGCAGATGAAGTGAGTTTGCATTTATTTTATCACTAGTGACTGTGAATATTTTCCAGATTAAAAATGCATTATTTAAAATGTTAATAAAAAAGCAAATATGGTGTAAAACTACAAACTTTCTGATAAGAGAATGTTCACAAAGACCATTACATATTTTTGTTTAACTTATACCAAAACATATCAACTGTTGTATCTTCTACCTGGTCTGACACTCTTCTTTCCCCTCTTGCCCTGTTTCTCTTCTCTCTCATCTGTTTATGAAAATTTTGCTGACTGTAAGTTATAGCTGATTTTCTCTTTAATATCCCTCCATGCTCAGGGTTTTTAGGATGGCCCAAATCTCATCTGAAGTTTGTGTAGAGAATGAAAAAGGGTAAGAGGAATTGCTGGTGGAATTAAAAAACTAAAAACTTTCCTCCCTAGGTAGTAGGGATACATGTGTCCTTCTCCCGTGACCCATCAATCTTAGCTTGCTTTCAGCTGCCACTCACTGAGTGTTAGTTAAGAATAGATACTTGGGTCATGACCCTTAGACAGTTACTAGGGTGAGTGAGGTAACTTAGGGAAGGCACTAAGCACAGTCCTGGCATATGGCTAGCACTCAACAAACATCAGCTCTTTTTATTGTCAGTATGTCATATATGTAGTATAGTTTCCGACCATATTCTATTATACTTTAATTATTTCTGATTTCCCAGAAATTACAGAGTGGAAATGCCATTTTTCACAATGTTTGAAATATTTATTTATATACTCTAAGACTCAGAAAACCTCAGATGATGGAAGACCTTAAAGAGCTATTCAAAGGAATTACTTCAACAAATCTTAAAATATATATAACTTAGATGGGGAAATAAATTTGCTCTTATTCATGTTTTATATTATATTGCATCAGTATTCTCTCACTACTCAAATCTATAAATATTTCCACTCATGTGTTTCCTCAATTTAACAGGTGTTAGCAGAAGTTACAGTGAGTGCTCAGGCTTCAGCCAAAGTTAAAAACGAAGTACAGGAGGTAAAAGACAAAGCTCAAAAAATTGTGGATGAAATTGATAGTGAAAAAGTAAAGGCTGAGACTAAACTTGAAGCAGCTAAACCTGCACTGGAAGAAGCAGAAGCAGCCCTGAATGTGAGCCATGTATTGTTTTCCCTCCCAACAAAAGTCCTAGTAGGCACCACACTTCATTAAATCAAATTAACTATGAAATTTTTATATCCAGAAAACTGAATTGAATTCATAATGTGATTTGTAATCTTGGAGTATGGAAACAAATGGTTCCATTGATTTAATTTTTTAAGTTTTAATTTTCTAAAGTCTTCATTTCCCATAGCTTATTATTTTCATCCCATAAATCATCCTTCCATGAAAGCTGATAAATAATGCCGGTGATTAATGGGTTAAACTATAACACAAGGGATGCAGATTAACCTTCTCAATTCATACATAATACCTTCTTAGTTCCTCCAGCATCCCCTCGATATTACATCATACCCCCTTCTTAAAATCCTCTTGTAATTCCCCATTGCCCTCAGGATAAAGCCAGACGTCCACAGTTAGGAGGCACGAGGGCACAGCATTGGAGCAAGCAGACCTGCATTTGTCTTCCACGACTACCACTTCTTAGATCCTCGATCTGGAGTAAATTTACTTAACTCTCTTGGGGCTCCATGGTGATTATAATTCCCTGGTGATCCTTGAAGAATCAATATAAGCAGTAAAATTGATTAATGCAGCTGGTTCACAGGTGGTTCAGTGGTAGAATGCTTGCCTTCCATGTGGGAGACGCAGGTTCAATTCCCGGAGCATGCACAAAAAACAAAACAAATTGATGAATACAATTTGCTGGGCACATACAAAGAGTGTCCATACAATATACAAATATTGGTGCTGTGGCTGATGTCCTGGCTTCTGTCTACCCCTTGAACTTCATGTCTTGCCATTCAGCTTCTACACACAATATGATCCTGCCCTGTAGAAACAACTGTAAGCTTCTGGAAGAATCATAGTCTCTCTCCTTTAAATGTGCCTTTTCCTCTGCCAGTATTGTTTTTGCTAACCTTTATTGTCTAATAGGAGAAATCTTTGAAACTGGGCTCAGACCTCACCTCTTCCAGAAGGTTTTCTTTTCTTTATCTGGGCCTTCCATTGTTTCCCTATAGCCCTTCTGCTTCTGTAATAGCTGGTATACTAGCTTATGGTAATTGGTTGAATCTTCTCTCCCTTCCTGAGACTTAGGGAAGGGTTGTTTTTGCTTGGTTTTTGTTTTATATGGGAGAGTACCTGTAGTTGTTAAGTGAATTAATACATTTATGATAATCATGTAATAAAATTGTCACAGTGACCAGGACACATCCACATACCCCCATTCCCTTTGGAGGTCCTAAAATAACTTAAAAGAAAAAGAATAACTTAGTGAATCCCATGCATCTCAGGAGATTTGGTGTTTTAGTCCTGCTTGCCTTGAACACCAGGAAATATCTTAGTCCGCATCCAGCTCACAGATAGGAACTTTCAAACATGTTTTTATAAGCCTGCTATTACAATAACTTCTCTTGCCTCCTTCACATTCCTGCCTTTTGCATAGACAGGGCAACCCTCAAAATGAAAACTAAAGGTGAAGTTTCTGGTATTCGGAGCCTTATCTTTTCTTTTAATATCTACCTATAACATAGACTCTGTGCTTTGAAGAAGCAAATTATCCCAGTCAGTGGGGTTTGTTGCTAACAGAGGAGAAGGGTGGGGTCATGGGCAAAGAATCAGGGTAATATTCTAAGACAATTTGTTGGGGGGCAACAGGAAAAACAAACAGAAGCATATAGAAATCTCCAAATAACAAAGAGCCATTATGCAATATGGTTCTCAAACCCTTGAGAAGATAATGTCAGGGATTAGGGAGATGATAAGTGTTCATGTTTTCTATCTTAATTACTTGAAAATATTAGATCTGCAAATGACTATTGATATTACTTGACCAAAAATATATATTTATTCTTAACTCCAAATGCAGACAATCAAACCAAATGATATCGCCACAGTCAGAAAACTTGCAAAACCCCCGCATCTTATTATGAGAATTATGGACTGTGTTCTGTTGTTATTTCAAAAGAAAATTGACCCTGTTACTATGGATCCGGAAAAACCTTGCTGCAAACCATCCTGGGGAGAGTCATTAAAAGTAAGTAAACCATCTTTGTAAGCCCTATGTGGTACGTCAGGAGCTTCCAGCCCAGCATACTAAATATAGAAGAAAAATTTGTTTATTCTATAAAATATAAAAATAAAATATATTTTTTATAAAATTAAAAAAAGGAGAATTAAATTTCTAAGCTGAATGTCTTCTTGTGAAATCTGCCCAGAACCAGTGGCTACTCTTGGCACCTTCTTGGTTTCAACCCAGCCCAGTCTCCAAATAGAGGCTGTGTGGTTCGTAACATTTAGTTCAACTCATTGTATGGGAAATTGACATACTTTCTTTTTTCTTTTTCATCTTGGGAACTTGAAGACAATTTGCAATTTACAAATTTTTAAGTTGATTACTGTCATAGCCTTGATTTGTAAGTAAATTGTTACTTTGAAAAAATTCAGTTTAGAAGCATACACTGACTCTAAGGAGTCTTTCTTCTAAAATTTGCAAGTTGTGGTGCTGTTTTTCAGTTGATGAGTGCAACAGGATTCCTATGGAACCTTCAGCAGTTCCCCAAGGACACTATAAATGAGGAGACTGTTGAGTTACTACAGCCATATTTTAGTATGGATGATTACACTTTTGAAAGTGCCAGAAAAGTCTGCGGTAATGTGGCTGGTCTGCTGTCTTGGACACTTGCTATGGCAACGTTTTATGGCATTAATAGGGAAGTGTTGCCCTTGAAGGTAAAACTTTCCCTTCCTTTCTCACTGAGTAAGCCAACATTTAATAAAAAATTATCAATGTTACTGTTATCAAAAAACAAAACATACTTTGGGCTAATTCAGGTAGATAATCCTGTAACCATATTTTTCTTTTATCTCTGTCTTCTCACAGTTTCTCACTCTGTTTTCAGACATTACATGTTTATTGGTATCCCAGACAAGTAAACCGAAATCAACTTGTTAACTGAAACAGGAAATGAATTTATTGGAAGTAGTAATTAAGGTATATCATAAAAGAAAATTGCCATTTCTTAAAGATTTGGAGATTAGGTTTGGAGACTGAGTTTGACCATTATATCCCTAACAACACTTATAAAAATAAACCAACACCTAGAAATATTTTAAATTTCAAAGATTTTCAGAAGGAGAACCTTACATGCCTCTAAAAGACAAATAAGCAAAGATTGCTGACAAAAGAAGAAAAATCAGGTTGTCACAGACTTCTTATAACCCCAAGTGCTAGAAGATAACAGAAAAATCTATGCAGGGTTTTGAGGAGGAAATTCCTTTGGTTCGGAAATTCAGTAACTGGGCAGACTGCCTTTCATATCTGAGAGAACTAAAAGACATTCTCAGGGCTGCAACTATTCATAACGTATTAGATATACACTACCCTCAATGCCTACCCCTTGCTCCCTCTCCCCAGCCCATTAAAAACTAAATGAGTTGAAAGATACTCTGTGGGACAGGAAAACTGTGAGTATGCGGGCAGGGCTTTACTGTCTTTCCTAATGAGCCCTATAGAAATGGAGGCCTCTTTAGGCTCTCTAGATATGTAACTTTGAGAACAATAAAAAATTAGAAAGTTTTTTGGTTAGAATGCCCGTCTTCCATGCTGGAGACCCAGCTTCGATTCTCGAACCATGCACCCCCCAAAAAAGAAAGTTTTAACATGGGGAAATATAGCAGATACACTCAAATGAAAAGACAGCACCAAGGGAGAAATGCTGTTTTAAAGGTAGGACTCAAGAAAAAAAGTATTTGTGAGAGCTGCTATTTTTTATTATAAAATGAAAAGTGAAATCTAATTGTGATAATACTTAAATAAATGAAATAGCATCAGCCTAATTAAAGGAAACCCATTAGCATTTTAAGTGGAAATGAACAGAAACAAAGTTGTGATTTGAGATTGTGGCGCACACTCTGAATTATGACAGATCCCGCAGGCATTGGAGGGCTTTCTGGACGAGTGACCTGCGCGCACAAATAAGGCTCTTCTCTCGTAGCAGCCCTTTCTTGGATTAATGCTGTGCTGCTACCCTCTTGGATCCTTTTTTAAAAAGCAGCAGAATTAATGAGCAAAATTAGTTACGGATGCTTTGTAAAAACAAAAGCATAAGAGATAATGCTCCTGGAAAATCTAATGAAGAAGAAAACATTTAAAAATGATAATAGAAATATAAATCTAGTATGTCGGTAGACTTTTTTTTTTTTTAATTTGCATATGGGCAGGAGGCACCAGGGATCGAACTCCAGACCTCCAGCACAGCAGGTCGGAGCTCTGCCTGCTGAGCCACAGCAGCCGCCCTGTCAGTAGACTTTAATAGTTAAAAATCAAAATTTGCAGTTATATGTTAAATGAAATGAGATTTTTCTGGAGGAAAAAAGTCTAAATTGAAATAAATCAAATATTAGGAAAGGAAATGAGAATATTATCAAAGAACTTCTCCCCGACAAGGCTCCGGGCTTAGATTGCTTTGCTGATAAATTATTTTAAAGTTACCACAAAAATATAATTACCATGATGGATGACATAGAGAAAAATTGTAAACTACTTTTCAATAATTTCATTTCAAAGAATTTTTAACCAAGGAAACAATCCAAAATATTTACATACCCAAAGAATTTATCGCAGCATTACTTATAAAAATTAAAAATAGGGAATGGGTAGGAAAGAAATGTCTTAAAGTAGGAAAAATGTTGTCATTGGGCTACATCCAAATTATTGAATATCATGCAGCCATAAAACTAGTGCTTGTCAAAAAATTTTTAAGGGTGTGGAAAAATTATTACAATACATTAAGTAAAAAAAAAAAGCCAGTTATCAATCTCTTAACACAATACTCACAGATTTTCTCTGGGCATATTCATGGGTAATTTTTATTCTCTTTCCTATACATTTCTGTATTTTTCATGTTTTTTATATTGAATATGTGGCACAATACATTCATACTTAAAAGAAAAAACCTTGAAATATCTCAAAAGACCTGCTGCTTTGCCACCTGAAAATTCTGAAACTAATGACCTCCTAAGTACCATCTAGTACAAAAATTATAACTTTTATGTTAATATTTACCAATTAAAATCACATGAATATTTCACAGAGCTAACATAATTCTACATTAACCACCTCTTATTCCTTTTTAAGGCTAACCTGGCAAAGCAGGAAGGCCGTTTAGCAGTTGCTAATGCTGAATTAGGAAAGGCACAGGCACTGCTTGATGAGAAACAAGCCGAGTTGGATAAAGTACAAGCAAAATTTGATGCAGCAATGAATGAAAAAATGGTACGGTTAAATAGACAGAATTAACAAAGTGATACAATGAAATTTTACAGAAGTATGTGTTATATTTAGAAATTAGGCACATGTTCATGATGAAAAAAAATGCCTGCATGAATGTTGTTGTTCATTGGCTCTGACTACTTATTTTGAATCTTTGGCACTCTGTATTCCTTTTTATATTTTTAACATTCATGTATCCAGTTTGTGATGTAATTTAAAGAGTACTGATTTTGAGGTTAGAAAACTGGTTTTGAGATCCAGCTCAGCCACTTCTTAATTGTGTGATATAAGGGGTATAAGTTAACTTTCTGTAAAATGGGGCTCTTCATACCACCCCAGGGGGCTAGATTGCAAGCTGACAAATGTTCAACAACTGGCCTTCAGCAGGGGGAGGGAATCCTCATTAGCAGTGTTTGCTGATTTCCATGGTGTAAATACTCCCACTGGTCCCAATTTCAAGCTACTAATGTGATGTAACTGAATGCAGAGTTGAAAAGTGATGTGCATCCACCATGCAGATATAATGGGCTGAGCCTCAAGAGCACAGATAATAGAGGAAAATGTGGTAAATAATTAGGAAGTGACAAGTTTGGAGGATTTAATACCTTCATAAATATACTTTTTTAAATTGTAAGTTGCTATGATTACATCTTCAGATAGTGGTTGTGTTTACAAGCAGTTCACAGATTTTCTGAAAATTTTACCATTGGCTCTCCTGAGCTGGTGCAAGCTTGGCTGCAGCACACTACTGATTATAAGGATGTTTTTTAAACAATACTTTGTAGTCCTCAAATAATTCAGAATTATTATTAAACCCAAGACTTAAAATATATTTCATTGATTTGATTCTGTTTTGAAAATAGTTTTTAAATGCCATTTTGATTTGTTAATTGGATTATCTCTTGCAAAATTGCTTCTTGGAATTTTGTAAGCTAAAGTAACTAATTATAATTCTTTGAATTATCAGAAATTAAAGCTTCACTCACACTGTATTTTTTTGTAAATTAAGAAATTCCTTTATGTATTTTTTATGTGTAAATGTAATGGATGTTTGATTAAGCACTTAAAAAGTTCTTAGAGACCTTCTCCTTTTATGAATGTAGGATTTGCTTAATGATGCCGATATGTGCCGGAAAAAGATGCAAGCAGCTTCCACTCTCATCGATGGACTGAGTGGAGAGAAAGTCAGATGGACTCAGCAAAGTAAAGAGTTCAAAGCTCAGATTAATAGGTCTGAATTTTAGTCTTCTTTATAATTGCTTTCCTTCTTAGTCATCACCCAAAATGCCATCTCTTTGTGATATTTGAGAACATAAAAGCCAATTTCCATGAGGAAGTGCTTTTCTCCCTCATTTCCATATATAAATCTCTGAATCCCATCATCTAAGAAAAGTGCTTACAGCTTAAACAACACACCGTCAGTAAAACAGGGAGTGAAGAAAATTTCCTAAAATATTCTAATCCCAGTTTTGGATCAGCAATGTGACTTTTCAGTATGAGAGTCCTTCTGATATTGTTTTGCTTTGCCAGAGCAGTATAAATACATGCTCCAGGTCTCTTCTCTTCCCTTCAGTGATTTCGAAAGTGTGGATCAATGGTTTGTTCAGAAGGCAAAGTACCTTATATTAGTGCCAGTTGGTGTCCTTTGAGAAAAAGAGGATTAGAAGAATGGTTAAATAAACAATAAATAAATGTATGTATGTGTGTGTGTATGTATGTAGGGGTGTGGTGGGAAGAAAGAGTTTAAAACAAAGACTAAGCTGAACCAGATGAGGCCATGGGTTGGGAAGGCTTTGGATCTGTGGGCTTCAGTAGGGAGCCTTCTTCCTTGCTCCCTGGCCGTTAGGTCTCACCATGTCTGGCTACCAAGTGTTAAGCAGGGAGCAGAGAAGGGTTTCGCCTAGTAACAAGACAAAATTGCCTTTCAGTTTCAAAAGTAGAGTAGCTTAAAATGTGTTTGGTGATTCACTTTGGGGAGGGGTTTTGTGTGTTTTTTTCTTGACAGACTTGTAGGTGATATTCTCCTATGCACTGGATTCCTTTCCTACCTTGGTCCTTTCAATCAGATATTTAGAAACCTTTTGCTTAAAGATCAATGGGAGACAGAATTGAGAGCACGGAAAATTCCTTTCACTGAAAACTTGAATCTTATTTCAATGTTGGTGGATCCTCCAACAGTAAGTTTTAGTTTTCCTAATGATATTATTTGAATTTCAGTTTCATTTTATTTCTTCATTACTATGAAATCAAGGTAATTTTTCTTTTATCATCTAATTGAAAAGATTATTTTGAAGAGGTTTACAAGTTACAAAAAATGATTTTCTTTGTGGTATATAGGTTTCTTTACATTTTAAGAAATCTTGCTTTCAAAGTTTAAAACTACTCATATTGCTATGAAGCATAAACATTCATGAGTTATAGGCTTGCTGATACTGAACTCTTAGAGCCCTCCCTTATTTACACCACTCCTGTTAGATTGCATACTCTCTCAAACAGTTTAAACAAATATAGGTATTTGTCAGAATACCTAAGACAGAAGTGCTGGTGTTAATCTGCTTTTAATCATTATCAATCATTTTTAGTGTCCAGTATCATAACACAATAGCATAATGACATGTTCTCATACCACTGAATAATACTCAGTGCCTCTGAGTACACAAACCTTCCTTGCTGGAATTCGATGTCACTATCACTTTTCAGTCTGTCTCACAGAACTCAGGTGGTCTTAATTGCTTCCCAGACACTTTGTTTTCATGAACTGCTTGTCAGGTTTGTAAATAGGCTCCCCAGTTGCTGTTTCCTTAGGGATGTCGTGCTATTCATTTCATATTATCTGTACTTAAAATTTTAAAACATCCTTTCCACTTCAAGCAATACTGAATTTGTCCTTACAGGGAATAAATTAAAAATTGATGATGCACCAAGTCCTTTGGTGGTCTTGGGATAACTTAACAATGGTTGGCTCATTGGTTCTTGGGTGATTTTATTGGCCACCTAGAGGAAGGTTGGCAATCGACTCTTAATATCGGGAAGAAGATGTTCACAAACATTTCATTATTGAGCTCCTGCCAATATATCTCATCTAATCTATTTCCTCTGCTTCCTGTTCTATTATCACCCATATCCCATTTGAGGAGAACCAAAGGACAGGAAGGGGCATGTCCCTTGGCGCTTATCTTCTTCTCTGACAGCTTATGTGCATTGTATTCACTAGCTCTAGGCAGTCGGGATCCTGCCCCCCACATACCATCATATTTTAAGCCCCTGTGTTCTCTGAATGCTCAGCAATCAGGCTTCAAAATCCCCATATCAGGTTCAAGATATAATCCACTTGCATTTCCTCAAAAGTATGAGAATACAATGTAAAAGGCTAAACTTATTCTTGGGTTATTAATAAAAAGGATTCATTGGATTATAAAATTGTTTTTAAGTTAATGTTCCTAAATTCATATTTGTATTTTGTGTTTTTTTCCCACTAGCTACTGGTTGCATAGTTTCAAAAGGGAAAATATGTCCATTTAAAAAATTATTTTAAATTGTGGGTCTTTTAATTACTAAGGAAAGTATTCTAGTTCTCCTTTGAATGGCCATACGTGTTTTCTGTTGTTCAGATTGGTGAGTGGGGGCTGCAGGGATTACCAGGAGATGATCTCTCAATTCAGAATGGCATTATTGTGACGAAGGCCACCAGATACCCACTCCTGATAGATCCACAAACACAAGGCAAAACTTGGATTAAATCAAAGGAAAAAGAAAATGACTTGCAGGTACGTACCATTTGGTGCATGAGCAAATAATCTTGAAATCATGAAATTTCTCTCAAATTTCAATGGACTCTTCCAGTCATAAAATAATCACCTCTATGATAAATGTTTGCTAATTACTCCCTTGAGTTTCATAACAGCTAACTGGGGCAAAGGCTCTGATTATTTTCTCTCTTTGTGCACTCTTAGGTTCTCCCTCTCCCTCTCTGTGTTTCTCCAGCTCTATGGTTTTTGCTAATGTTGAGTGTGGCTTTTTGTTCTGGGGCTTGGGTTTGAGCTCATAGGAAAGCAGCAAAATTATAACTTTGTGATCCTTCCATTTCAAGGCCATTTGTGCCAACTTAACTCATATGCTTGGTACTATATAGCATAATAGAGTACAGTTTTGGCACTGGGGTCTAATAAGGTATTCGTTTTAGAGTGGGGGTAGACAAGGGCAGGATTCCAAAACTTTTGGTTCCCTTGAGGATCTAATTCCCACTGATATTTCAATTCAGCTACCTGCATTGACTTTTCATTGTTTCCTATAGTCTGTTGCCAGGGTCCTAAGCCTGCTTCCATATGTTTGCATATACTATTTCTACTAACCAGAATATCTGTCTCCACTCTACTGGCTACTCTACTTACATTCCAGATAAAAATCTAAAATAGTCTTCAAAGTCCACATCTAATATTACTTTCATCAAATCTTTTCTGTATCGTCTGCTTAATGTAGCCTGTCCTGAATCCTCACAATGTCTTGTCTATACTTTTTTAGAGTCTGTTTTGAATTATTGTTCTTCACACATTTGCCTTTTATCTCTACTGTGCCATAAACTTGATAGCCATGTTTATGGTTTACCCATCTGAATATATTATGAACAGCTCTTATTGGAGTAAAATTCCTATATTTATTGAATTTAAATGAATGAATTCAGAATGTTGTCAGTATAAGAAAAAAAGAAAAATTAATGTGGGTCATCTTGATAAATGCAGAAAAAGCACTTAGTAAAATTCAATACCCATTCCTGTTAAAACTTCCAGCAAAATATGAATAGGGGAAATTTTCCTTAATTGGCATCATTTAATGGTGAAATATTGAAAAACTTCCTCTTAGATTAGGAATGAGATGAGGTTGTCCACACCTTTATACTGGAAGTCTTAGCCAGTGTAATAAGGTCAGAGAGAGAAATAAAAGGATAAAGATTGGAGAAAACAAGTGAAACTGTTATTATTTACAGATGTCATGACTTATGTATATAGAAAATCTGAAAGATTCTAGGGACCAGCCATCAGATGTAAGTGAATCTAGCATGGCTGCTCTTGTTCTGTTTTAAAACACACTTGTGAACTGCCTTGTGTGAAGTTTCCCCTGACTTAGCCCACAGGACCTTTTCATTCATCTGCATCTATCCACCTCTGCCCCTGTTGGTCATCAGACATGTAGCTGAGCTACCAGGATTTCTGATAACCCCAGATGTGGCATGGGCTTCTGTGACAGGAAGATACAGCCCAGTACTCAGGAGCACACCTAAGAGGCCCCACCTCATTACTACTCCAGAACTCAACACACAATTCCACGTTTACTTTGAAAACTCAGAGAAATCCTAGAAATGATCAGGGAGATTGTGACTGGAGGGGAAGAGTTAAGGAAATGGAGTCCAGTCCCACAGAACTTCTTAAGGAGCCACATTCACAAAAAAAAATGCACAAATGAAGTATGCTGAAATACTCCTGTTCCTGAATCCAGCTCAACCATAACTTGTCCCTTCCTTCATTCCTCTAGACTCCCCTGGCTTTTGATTCCCTGCTCATCTCATTCTTACAACCTTGCCTGGACATCCTTAGCTCAAAGCGTGCCCCTGTCTCTCTTGGCCATGACCGCTACTATTTTTCCTGATCATACCTTTGACTTTCTGTTTTGTCATTAAACTCATGTGGGACCTCCAGCAATATCCTTCCTGATGCAACCCAGTTCCAGGGCCCGTCTTGTGGAAGTAACAGAAATACACCAAAGTCACTTCTTTATTTTAAAAACATGGACTGCTGATAGATTGAATTCCATTATCCTTGCTCTGAAAATAAGCATGTGGATACAGATAAGCTTGTGCACAAACACACACAAATGAAAAAAAAACCCAAACAAACATATTTTTTATGCCCAGGGCTGTACTTCACCTTGGCGGCTTTGTCCAGCCCAACTCTGATGTCATCTCCAAGACCTACAGCTCTGAATTCTAGAATTCCATCTCAGGAATTCACTAACCACCGTGTAAAGACCACCTCAGGTATCTGTGCAGATGACCCAGGCCTGACATTGGTGACCACATAGTGTCATAAAAAAAAATCAAGTGAATTAAACCTGAAATTATGACTCCAAGATATTTTTTCAAGCTTATCAAAGATATTATGGATGGATACAGATCATCTTAAATAAACTGACAACATGAAATTATTTCCTTTGAAAGATCACAAAAAATAAGCAGTCCATCCCTTGAGAAATAGAGCAAAACATAATTAGATTTTGTGTCTCATCTTGGTTAATAAGCTAATTAAAGCTCTTTGTTTAGATTCATTTTTCTCTTTTCAGTCCATGGTAAGGCCTTTCACAGCATATCATTTGTATCAATAAAGCTATCCATCTGGGGAAACAACTTCTTTCTTGTAGAAGTTGTCAGCTTGGCCAGGTGAAGGTGCCCTGATGTTCTGTTGCTGTGGACTTAAATCATCAGCATGTGAAATTCATCTATGGCTGATGTGCCTTCCTCTGTGACAGAGAAAGCCAGAGAAAAGCCCCAGAAAAGCCCCCTGCCTTTCCTCTGAGGAATTGTAAATTTGTAACTAAATAAATCCTCTTTAAAAAAAAACCACTCCATTTCTTGTTATTGCGTTCTGGCAGCATTAACACACTAAACTAAAGCACTTCTCATGCAGGATTTTTTATTTTAGTTATTTCCTTTTTTTTTACTCTTTGTAAAATTTTTTTTTATTGTGAAAAATAACATATATACAAAAAAGCAAGTTATTTCTTTTTAAATCAAGACAAGACAAAAGACATTTAATTTTTCAATTCCATATTTTGTTCATAACAAATGAGAGTTTTTTTAATTCTCCTCTCCTACTCAATGCTGTCCCAGTGGATTCTTGTTATCTCCTACAAGTTCAACACCCACAACAGCTGAAAGGTAGTAATTGAATTCAGGGACTGGAGTATAAAGAGATAGAATAGAGAGCTGAGAACCAAGCCTGTGGGGATCCTCATGGGAGGAAGAATCATATAAGAAGTACGAGTTCAAAACTGATTGCCTCGTACAAAGATTGACCAACCCAGTATATCTATTTTAATTAATAACAAACTTTGATCTAAAAATGGCATTCAGAATTCTCACTTCTAAAAGTATGGAACAAAGTGCATAAAAACTTGTAGGTTGACTTTATAGAAAGTATCTATCATGTTCTTCTATTGGGCCATTGTAAGAGACAGAACATATGAATGAACCCTTGGTTTGACTTTATATGTCATTTCTAACATTCTTCTGTTTTCTTGCTTATCACTTACTTATTCATGGATGTCCTGAGAAGATAAAAGAGTATCACAATTAGGAAAAATCCTTAATTACTTCTCTTCCATCTTTTAGGAACAGAACCTGAGAATCCATCTAAAAAATGCCACTTGCTTCTCTTCTATTGATCAGAGAGACCCCATTAACACACCCAGTTCTTCCACAAAGTCATTATTCACCAAGTTTTGAAAGTTATTGTTCGTTACTTTTATTTTTATAAATAAGACTTCTATATTGCCCCCCAAATCTCTTTATTTCCATTTATGAATGGGTACATTCTTTGTAACGTTTATTTGCTAATGGGCGCTTTATTTTTAGGTGACGTCTCTGAACCATAAATATTTCCGGACACACTTGGAAGACTGCCTTTCGTTGGGCCGACCCCTTCTCATCGAGGACATTCGCGAGGAGCTGGATCCAGCCCTGGATAATGTATTAGAAAAGAATTTCATTAAATCAGGCACTGCTTTCAAGGTGAACTTTGCAAAAAAGAAAAGAACAATGGTGACATCTACTTATCTTTTTGGGCATAGCAGTGAAGGCAGTTCCTTACAGTGGTAGTATTTGGTACATTGGGGAAAAAATTTTCAGACTGATATGCAGTGTTTCATTTTATACTCTATGGTATATAAAAAATACAAGGGAAAACAATATCTTGGTAAGAGGAGCCATTTAGATGAACCTAAATAACATATTTAGGAATCATACTGTCTGGTTATAATGATAATAACATATTAGAATTACACATAAAATAGAAGAAAATTGTCTTTGCAAACCAGATAAATAAACAAGAAAATCTGGATTTTCTCACTAGAAAAAACAATATAGTCTATAGACATTGATTTGTTTATTTCTCTCTTTATTAACTTACAGTTTAAACTCATTGACTTTGCTGGAAGCCATGGGATCTGTTCCTGATGTTGGTGATACCATGAATTGTTTTCCATATGAGTGCTTCTTTTTAGTTATTATTCTCTACCTTCAGGCTTCTTTGATTTGATTTCTTTATGAATGGCAGCATTTCAGATTGAGGTTTTTTTTTTGCTTAGGACAAGTTAATTTCATGACTATCAATGCATAAGTAAAAAATGTAAATTTTCTCATTAAAACAAGAGAAATCAGATAGATAAACAAAAATACCAGGATTTTCCTTCAAAATGTGAATACGTTTATGTGCTATATTAACATGTCAAAAGAGGTTGTAGAATCTACATCCCTGGAAGTCTTTTAAAAGACTCTAGATCCTTAGCTGCAGTTATGAAGGCATGGTAGTGAAGAATAAGTTACAGTCTTAATTATGTGGCATTCAACCACGTACAGGGTTAAGATTTACTAAAAGTTTAAGTCATTTGTAAATTTTCTAATTTCCACTGATTTTTGGATAGCAAAACTGTTGTTTTTCAATATATTGCAAATAGTAATATTTAATGCAAATATTATCTTGCTGTAAAGTTTAAAATGTGGACTTTTTTCTCTGAAAAGTGCTTTAACTCTTTGTTATCAAATATGCTTTATAAATGACTATGAAGTACAAAAAGAGCTAATACTTTCTGTAAACATGACAAATTTTTATAGTAGGAAATGATTTCCTCAAGTAAGAAAAAATAGCAGCTCTTGTTCTCCAAACAACAGAGTTGATAAATACAAATAAACATATTTTCTAAAATTTTAAAATCAGATCTTAGAGTTACTGAGTTTTCCTTTATTCATCATTTGTTTTGAATGAATTTCCATTTAATATGCTTGGTATTGCGGCTAAAAACATCCTCAGGTAGGACTAAATAATTAGAAATTATTCTAAATGGACGGACTTAATTATTTTAAACCAGTGATTTAGATTTCACAGCTTTCCTTCACAATTCATTCTAGTTACACGGTTCTTACCATTGGTAAATTGTTTCCTAATTGAACCCAGATTTCCTTGTGCCATCTTTTAAGCTGTTTTTAATTTTATATTTGAATTGATGTAGGTGAAAGTCGGTGATAAGGAATGTGATATCATGGATTCATTTAAGCTTTATATTACTACAAAGTTACCAAACCCTGCCTTTACACCTGAGATCAACGCTAAAACATCTGTCATCGATTTTACTGTCACAATGAAAGGACTTGAGAATCAGTTACTAAGGAGAGTAATTCTAACAGAGAAACAGGTAATCACTCCTTGTTAATTAAGTGTAATTGAAGATTCTACTAAAACAAAACACAACTTAAGAGTGGAGGGTTTTGATACAAGATTGAACATTTAAAAAATAAACTCAGAAAAAATTGCACTTGTATGTATAAATCTCTGCATAAAATATAATTTTATCTATTTGCATAAATAAAATATATCCACACAAAACTTTAGAAATTTTATATTTGCTTAAGTATAATCATATTTAATATTAAGAGTTTAAGGAAAAGGCAAGGTTAGAAATAACAGGTCAGAGAGAAAGAAAATGGTAGGGTAAGAAAAAAGAATGACAAAAGAGGAATTGACAGGAAGAGGAGGAAAAGGAAAGAGATGTAAATAGATGGCCACAAACAAAGAGGAGAAAAACATTCAAAAAGGGAAACAGAAATGCTTACAGACACCTAAGAAATAGAAAACAGCGGAAAAATTATAGGTAAAATCCTAGCTAGTTAGTAGAGGGGCAGGACCTTGAAAGGCCACCAGTTTGATGGAGTGGAAGGAAAACAGCCCAGCTTTGATTGCCATTAGCTGTTTAATATCAGTCTCCGACAAAACAGCCTGAGGTTAATGCAGTCTTGAAAGGGAGTCTGTCCCGCTTCCACAGCTGGACAGGGAGGGCACTGACATCCCCCCACCCCCACCCCCACCCCGCCCCCGGCCCCGCCCCAGTCCACAACTTCTGTTGTCTCTCAGGGATGAATGGTGTCCTTTGTAGTCCAACTGATGCTGTCAATCTATTCTGAGATGATTCTTCACTGGTTCAGATCTTCTGTGCAGGTTGCGCTCACCTGCACAAACAAAGGAAGGCCACGCCTACCTCTAAGGTAGGCTACTCTCCATGTCCCCAGACGCCCATACCACTCTTCCGAGGCCTTAGCTTCCCCTTCTAGAAATATACTAAGATGCTCAAACCAACCTTTCTTTCCTGTTGTGATTCCAAGGGACCTTTTCTGACACCCCTCCTGGAGAAAACAAAATGCACATTTAATACGAAGAAGGGCCTCCTGCTACATTATGTTTAATCCTCCTAACAGTCCTGCTGTGATATCCCCACTTTACAAATAAACAAATGGAGGTCCAGAGAGGATAAGAGCCCTATAATAGTGCATGGATTTTTCACCATGCCAAGCTTACTAGAGAAGCTTTACGGGTTATGCTGTAAAACTGAGCAAGTTTTCCCCCAGTACCATGATGCTTGTTTTTTCGTATCATGCTGTAATGGAAGCTAATGTAATTTCTTTTTGTCCTTGTATTACTGCACTTCCACCCAGAGGTAATCATTTTAATAATAATGACTCAGTTATTTCCTGCAAATACAACCATGATCTTCATCAACTCCCATCAGACACTGCTAACCTGTTACTACGATAATAGTAATAACACTAGTCTTGGAGTTGGAGGACAAGGGTATTAGGTTTATCTCTGCCATTAAGTGTATGTGTTATTTGGGGATTATTTAGAGTTAATATTTCTGGGTTCTCAGTTTCCCCCAATGTAAAATAAAGGAGTTGAACTAAATTCAGCACGCTTCTATTTATAATGCATGTTTATGGGGTTGAGACTTTTCTCTGCAAAACCTCAAGATAAGGGCTGTCAAGAATATACAAATGAACAGGACAAGTACCTGCCCTCAAGATGTGCAAAATCCAGTTGGAAGGAAATAATTTACAGGAGATTGTGACACAAGCATAGGAGATGTACACAGAAATGCTGTGCTGTGGTTTTGACTGACTGGTTTAGGAAGACTTTCTGAAAGAGATGGAATTACTGAAGTAGTTTTTCAAGAAACTTCCTCAAATAAGTATTTTGAAAACACATTCTTTTAACATAATTCTAAGTGCAATTGTGATTCTGTATTGGACCAAAAAAAAAAAAAAGCATTGCTATAAAGAATGTTGTTGAGACAAACTGAATTTAGATGACACTAAGCAAGAATATTATTTCAATGTCAAATTTCCTGAATTTAAGAACTATTACGGTTATGTAAGAGAATGTCCTAGTTCTTAGGAAATTTACTAAAGTATTTAGGGACAAAGAATTATGACATCTAAAGATTCAGAAATAATAACAATGATAAGTTTACATAGAAAGTGATAAAACAAATTATTAATGGGTGAAGGTAGAGGAAAAGTATATGAAAGTTCATTTTATTATCTTTGAACTTTTCTGAAAGTTTGAAATTTTTTCAAAATATAATTTAAAAAATATATCATTCATGTAGAAAATATACCTTCCAAACACCCAGTCTATCCCCTCTAGTACAAGGACATGCAAATACAATGGAAAATGGATTGGTATTGGCGACTGGCTATGCCACACATACTACTGCATGTTCCTATACGCAGATCCTAAGTCAGGAGCTCACATTTGGTCTGGGCAGTCCCTTGGCTTCTTGGTATTAATGCCTCTTTATTTCTGTCATTTCTGATTACAGATAAAGCTGGCCTTTCCCACAGAGCGGGGTGGGAACAGGGCCAAACATGGGACATTACTACTAAGCTTAGAGCTCAGTAGAGAGCTGGGGGCCATTGGGCGAAATGATTTTAGCAGGTTCTTCTCATACATGCCACAAGTGCTATGGAAATTGAATGCTAGTGTGCATAATTCTTCAAAAATTATCCAGAGAAACAGAAAAATAGATATATTTGGCTAATGATAATTATTGCTTTTATCATTTGAAAGGCACTTTTGTTTAAATATGTTTTATTTGATAGCAAACACTGGGAAGATAGATTTGCTAATAATAACTGGTAATTAGAGTTCTTACTTTATTTTTTGTGTCTTAACAACAGGAGTTAGAGTCTGAGAGGGTTAAACTTTTGGAGGATGTCACTTTTAATAAACGGAAGATGAAAGAACTTGAAGATAACCTCCTCTATAAATTAAGTGCTACAAAAGGTATTGTGTTATTAAGAAGTAATCAAAGTAACTGATTGTGAATGATTCCTTGTAAATTATTTTAAATGCCTTCATGATTACAAATGTTAGAAAATAATGAAGTTATCAATACAAAAACAAGTGAGGCAATTTCCATCTAGGCTTTAAAGAGGACTGCAGAGAATCTGATGTTTGAATTAAAAGTAGAGACTGAGTAAGAATAACAGTTTTCTTGATATAATTGCTCTCTCCTGAGAAAAATAAGGGCTCACAATAGACCTGGATGACTCATAATAGGCTAATTTCTTTGCCCAGAGGAAACTAATGTGCTCAGTCTAGTTTTGTTTTTTTTTTTTAGATTGACTCTTTCTTTGGAATTGAAATACAATTACCACAATGCGTTGTGACATATGTAATCTTTGCAAGAGGCACTCAGGCACCAGAGGCCCAGCTCATTCTTTACTTGGCTTGATCTCGCAATGAGAAATCAGGGACAGGTTATTCTCTGGACAGCCAAATTATCACACCACACCCCACTTTTGAGTTGCACTCTCTCTTTAATATATAAAAAGAAAATGTTATCCAAAGAACATAAAATCAACAAACATTATTTTGTAGGCAAATTACAGCAACCTAAATTCCACATTTATTAGCAGTGCAATAACAAATATTTTCCAAAATCACTTTAATCCTTGGATTAAAAAAAAAAGTCTTCCCTTCCCTCCCAGTAGTATATTATGGGTCACATTCAAAACAGATTCTAGCACTACCTTTAATTGCACTGCTTTTAGTGGTGAAGTTATCTGTCTCTTCTTCCCGTGACTTTCAACCATTTGTGATACCTCTGGGCTTTCTAAATAACAAGGAGATCTGGGAGTTCCTTCCCTATCCTGCCAAGAGTATATTAGGTCAAGTTCTCTTTCCTATGAGGTTAATTGCAATTTGGATTTCCATAGTAGACATAGCATGACCTTGAGATAACTCAGCACCTCCCTTTAGCATTTACCTGCCATCCAGAACCTTCGGGTAGGTAAGAGCACTGCTATATGAAGATACGGCTACCTGTAACTTTGCACATCCAGAGTGGAAGATCCTTCCACATCTCAAAAATGAATTTATTATGATATACATGCATTATTTCTATTTAAAGCAATAATGAAATGAAAGATAAATCTAAAAATGAAATTAGGGTTTTTCTTTCCTAAGGTTGTTCAGTAACTGGTAAGACACTTTCACCACACCTCAATTTATTCTTATTAGAGACGTAGAGGGACCAGGGCTCTCAGTGGCAAGGACTGTTCTACTAAAGTGATAGAAACAAAGAGGTTACCATTCAGTGTGTAGCTTTTGGATAAGCTCATACCATGAGACAGATGGGTGGACAAACTGGTGATACTTTGAAGAGAACCAGCAAGATGCTAGTGGATGTGATAGCCGTAGCACATAAGGAACAGTTCAAATCAGAGGGAGCCAATGGAGACATAATTACTGTTTTCAGACATTTGATGATGCATTATGTAGGCTGCTTTAAGAATCCCCTTCTCCCCACCATGCAGCATACACAAAGAAAAGAATCCCCTTTTGCAGGCAATTTTTAGGCAGAGGGGAGGGAGGGTAATTGGAATATTTAAAGGGATTCACGCATTGGGTGATAGTTGGATAGACGTCATTAGATGCCTTACCAATCGTTGCGGTTCAACTCTCCTACCCTGGGGAATCTCAAGAAGTCGAGTTGCCAATTAACAGGACTATATTGGAAGTGATGCATCTCACTTTGGGGCTTTTCCATCTTGTGATCTACAGTCTTTCCGTTTGATTTCTAGGTTCCTTGGTAGATGACGAGTCTCTCATTGGTGTCCTCCGAACCACAAAGCAAACAGCCGCTGAGGTGAGTGAGAAGTTACACGTGGCTGCAGAAACGGAGGTCAAGATTAACACGGCGCAGGAGGAGTTCCGGCCTGCGGCGACCCGCGGAAGCATCCTCTACTTTCTCATCACCGAGATGAGTATGGTCAACATCATGTACCAGACCTCGCTGGCCCAGTTTCTGAAGTTATTTGACCAGTCCATGGCCAGGTGGGACCTTGCTGTCTTCACCCCCAAAGCATTAACTTAAATTTTTTGTTTACATTTCTATTCTTTTAGAAACTGCTTATTTCTTTGATTTTTAAAATGTGTTGTAGATCTGAAAAGTCCCCACTACCTCAGAAGAGAATTACCAATATTATTGAGTTTTTGACGTATGAAGTTTTTACATACTCAGTCAGAGGCCTATACGAAAACCACAAATTCCTCTTTGTGCTCCTCATGACCTTAAAGATCGATCTTCAGAGAGGGACAGTTAAGCACAGAGAGTTTCAGGCTCTCATTAAAGGTAAAACATTTGAAATATGAACATGGTTTGTAAAGGATATTGCTTTTGATGTGCTCTTTGATGTGCCGTAAACCCATTTTTATGACACAATAGGGAAATTGTGTTCTAATGAAAGTGAAGTTCCTTTTCGTACCTCTTTATTTTTTTTATTTCCATTCTTTTGCTCTGGTTACTCAAGATGACATATTGTAGGTCTCTGCTAACTCTGTTTTTTAGTTATATAGTCAGATTAAGTTTTGATCACTGTGGTTCATGATTAGGAGAACCTAATGCCAAAGGGAAGAAAAGTGGTGTTGGTGGTAAGCTTTCTATTGCAAGAACTCACTCCTTAAGCAAGGAAGTATCATTTTAAGACTTTAAAGAAGGCTCACTTGTATTTTTCATTGCTTATATCCATGTTAAAAGAATAATTAAGAAAATCAAAGAATGGCATTTTCATTTAAATTCAACAAAATAAGTATTTATTGAGCTCATACTATATAAACCTACATGCTGATGTTGGGCACACAAGGTTTAAAAAAAATAATAGCTTTATAATGGGGATAAAGGTCATTTAAAATATGACTGCAAAACAAGGCAGACTAGCCTAAGTATCATAGAAAGCTAAACACTAAGTTTTGGGTATAAAAGGAAGGAGAGATTACATATTATTGGTGAGAATTAAAAAAGAAAAGCCTTCTTGGAAAAACACATTTGTGGGTTAAGCCTTGAGTTCGGGGGATTATTTGAAGGATACTGAGCAAGGTGGTGATATCTTCAGTATTGTCCTTTAGGCTAATTAATCTGCTGGACATAAATAGGATTGGAAGAAATAGGTGCTAGGGAGTCTGTCATCATCTTCCTGACCATGGGAAATGCCTTCCTGACCTGGGGTAAAAACAGTGGGAATATAAAGGAAGAAATGGATATAAAAGATCATCAAATCAAGTGGCAATTGACTGCATACAAGAACCAAAAGGGAAGTCAGAACTGAATCTAAGATTTGTGGTCCGTGTGAAGATTTCTGGTCTGGTTGGTTGAAAGAGGAGCTAATGTAAGAGGCAATAGAGTGAGGAATTGCTGAATTTGATTTAGGGACCCAGTTTCAATTAGGATAGGCTAAGCTTTGCTGCCGTAAAAAACAATTCCCAAATATCAGTAGCTCAACCCAAAAAAGTGTATTTCTCATTCACGCTGCTTCTCCAACATGCTTATCACAGTCACTCAAGAATCTTAGCTACCTTTATGATAACTGTGGCAGAGGGACAAGGATATGACAAGTTGTGTGCTGGTTCTTAAAACTTACCCCCAGAAGTGACATTTATCACCTACACTTTCATTAACCAAAGCAAGACATGTACCCACATCCAACTTTAAAGGGAGAAGGGAAGTGCAATTTCCCATGTGCTTGGAAGGAGGGGAAACTAAATGTTTGTGAACATTTCTAGTGACTACACTGGCGTGTGTAGTTTGAGATATCCAGCAGACAGAAAAGATAGCCCAGACAATTTAAAAGATGTCAGACAGCCATAAAGATGGGACATAAGGAAAAAAAAAAAAAAACCTGAAACCCAGAACCATAGGAATGATAGGTAATTGTTTTAGTTTGCCAATGCTGCTGGAATGCAATATGCCAGAAATGGAATGGCTTTCATAAAGGAAATTTATTCATTAAAGCATAGTAATTATAGGTTTGTGGTTCTAAAGCCTTAAAAATGTCCAAACTAAGGCATCCAGATAAAGAAAGGCCAATGTCTGTCACATGGGAATCCACGTGGCTGGCATCTGTTGGTCCTTATTCCTGGTTCTATTGTTTCCAGCTTCTGATTCTGAAATCAAGAAGAAACTCTTGGTTCCTAGAGGCTGTGGGCCTTCACTTAGCTGCTCAGGGGTAAAACTCTGGGTTTTATCTCTTAGTTTAACATCTTGTGATGAGTCTTTGCTTAGCCTCCAGGCTGTTTCTGTCTCAATCTCAAAATCTCTGCCTTAGTGTCAGCTCTTTTAAGGACTCTAGTAAACTTATCAAGACTCACCTTGAATGGGTGGAGTCACGTCTCCATCTAGTCAAAAGTTCACACCCAGAAATGGGTGTATCAAATTTCCATAGAAACAACTTAATCACAAGGTCCCATCCTCCAATATTGGATCAGGATTAAAAGAACATGGTTTTTCTGGGGTAAATAACAGTTTCAAACCAGCACAGTAATCTAGGAAGAAAACGTAGATTATTTCCAAATTCATTCTAAAAGGTGATAGGACACGATACTCTTTTACCTTTAACATATTATTTATAATAATTGGCCAGTAATCTATAATTTCTTATTCTATCACTCCCTTCCTCTACTTTAGTTAATTCCTTCCTCAAATTCAGGTTAGATTACCACTGTGGGAACTTTGTAAATGATTTAGCATAGTCTCTGAAATTTCTTCCTTACTTGTATCTTCTTCATGAATGCAGTTTTTATTTCTTATAGTTTAAAGGAAATTGAAATATGTCAACTAGGAAAGTTGATGTCTTACTGAGCATTTGTAAGAGTATAAACAGTGTGTTGTGGTAAAGTATGCACTGAACTACAGACCAGGAAAATGGATCAGTCTCTTCCACTGATTAACTATGTGATCTTGGAGCATGATCACCCCAGTACCTCCGTGTGCAAGCGGTTGTGGGGCCCAGAGGGGAACAACTAGTATAGCCTGGAAGAGCTGGAGCTGGTTCTAACGGAGGAGGGTCCAGAGGCGTGGAGTTTTAATCTCTGTGAGATTTAAATAAAGTGAGCATGCATTTACTTAATCTAGAAAGCTACTTTGTCTCATTTTAGTCACCTTTAAACTCTCACTTGTACTTGGTGCCACATCTCGGGTGATGGGGCACTGGACAGCGGGTGGCCATTGAAATATGGAAACTCAGGCCCCAGCAGCAGCAACAAAATGGACCTCACAACTTGGGAAAGCCTTCCACTTGTGGAATGTAGGTGGGATGGGAATAATACTTTGAAATATTTCCTTATTGAGCTGGCTTATCTTCCTGAATCCCCTCTGCCAATATGGCCCCAGGGAAGGAGGCAGATAGAGCATAGAAAGAAGTGGAAAACCTGGGCCCTTGGGCTTCATGCACTGTGTGAAGGAAAAGGCATCTCTACCCTGTCTGCCAAGGCTGAACCTCAAGAGGAGAGTGCTGGAGAAACATCCAGATAGGGAGAGTCCCCTGCATTCTGCCCAGTGCCGCGTCCAACATAACACAGAAGCAGCATTGCAGCATCGGTGTAGGAGAGTGGCTAGATAGATGAGCCTGAGGTTTGGCAAGCAGAAGTGAGGTGACTGGAAATGAGGGCTGGTGCATAGCAGCAACCTGGGTTTCAAACCAAGAAGCTTCAGGACAAGGGGACTTTGTAACTGGAGACAAAGGACCGGGCCAGATGCTTGGGCTGTAATTAAAGAGCCTAGTGCCTCTATAGGTCAGATAGGATTTGTTGTAGCTCAGAGGGTAGAGTACAGGGATCCCAGCCTAGAACTGAGATGGTGGAGGCTAGATGGCAACCTGCGGATCTGAGGCCTCCTCCCCATCAAGCCATAATCCACCCCCACCTCACTTCTCCCCACCCTGCAAACACAGCCAGCTGGGTACTTTGAAAGACAGCATGTGAATCAGAGGAGATTGAGAAACACAGCAGTGAAGTGGGAAGGGAATTCATGAGGACGGTTGGATTTGTTACAGAAAAATAAAGTCTGCATGTCTGTGTTGTAGTGTGAATACATTTGGGATCCCATTTCATAAAGCTGGAGAGTCAGGGAGAACCAGATTGTACTGGGCCAGAAGAGCCAGTGAGAGAAGTTTGAATTTAATTTAGTTGCCGAAAGGGAGCTATCAGATGTTTCTTGAGCAGGGATATGGCACAAATAGAGCAGTACTTTAGGAAGATTAATCTGGGATCTTTACATGGGATAGGTTGACTGACAGAAGTTCAATTGGCTCAGCAGTAAAAGGTTTTAGAACAAAACTGGTTTATTGTACAGTTTATATTAATTTTTAATTGGCTTACTTTTTGACCAAATTATTTTTCAAAAAATAACATGACTTTGTTTTTTTACAAACTTCACAAAAATGACCCTTGAATCATAGCTACTTTATCATTTTGAACTCAATACTTCACGGGACGGGAGGGAAGAGACGTTTATCACAGCAGATATGTTTGATTTCCCAAGAGTGACAGATCCTTTGTATCAATCACTGCTGCTTTTCTGCAATATTTGTAAGGTGCTTTTGACTTTATTCTTCAACCTAGAATGTCAAAACACGTTGAAAAATGAAAAGGATGCTAGGGGCAGTCTACATTATAGAGTAACTGATTGTACCTGTTTTCCCTGCCTGGTTATTTTAAAAAGATACTGTCTTTCATTTGTCATAGAACATGGACAAAAAACACTTTGGGGGTCCGCTCTTGCTTTACAGGTTGGAAACTGGACCTCAGCCTTCCAAAGCAGAGGGAGGAAGAGTTATTATCAAAATAAGAACTAATTCTCATTTAGTTCCCACTATGGGCCAAGACTGTTGTAAGCTTTCTTCATACATTAACTTATTTCACCAGAATCTTCACAGCAACCAGTCTTTTGGGTTCAGTTATTTCACCTGACAGAAGAGGAAACAGAGAGATTGGGCTCCTTGTCCAAGTTTTACGTAGCTAGTAAGTGGCAGAGCCAGGATATTTTGGGAAATAGTACAGGCTGTGATCGTTCTGGGCTGGTTTAGGTGCACATTATGTTTGGAAACACTGAGGTAGCTTAGATGCCCTCTCCTGGTGTCTCTGAACCTTATGGTCACAGAAAACATTTCTTTGGAAATCTATTGAGACTGCAGGTACAGTGAACCCAATGGTAAACGATGGAGTATAGATGATAGTACAATTATAAAAATATTCCTTCATGAATTGTAACAAATATATCACACTAATGCAAGGTGTTAATAACAGGGTGGTATATGTGAACTCTGTATTTTATACATGTTTTTCTGCAAACCTACGATTTATCTAATAATAATAATAATGAAGACTGCAGGTGGCTCTCTCTAGTGTTTGCTTCTCCTTCAAGTAACCTGTAGTATTAACAGCAATAGTGCTAGAATTAGACAGTTTCTTTCACCAGATTGGCAGGGGCCAGGGAGCTGAGACGATGGTTTACAGATTCTATGTGTAACCGAGAAATTAGGATTTAACGGATGATTTTGATTACTGAATCATTATATTCCTTTTTGCTTTCTGGTATGTTGGAGTAGATAGAGGGAAATACCTGAAATCCCTGAACTATAATTCAGCTGCCTTGATATCTGAAATAATTGTTAAAGCCCTTATCTTCTGTCTTTGTGACTGTAAGAACTATTACTCCCTTTATCTGATCATTTTCTATTAGGGCAAAGGCCCTAATGCTGAGGAAGAATTTTGAAGCCAGCTGGTAATTAGCTTCAGGCCTGGACATTTGTAAATCATATCAGCTAGACTCTGCTATTGAAAGATAACCTGTCTCCCATCCTTTCGGCTTATACCTTTAGTATATAGGTATATATATATATGTGTATATATATACACACATACCTCTGCCTCCCCTCCTTTCACTTACATTCTCCTACTGAAATGATAATGATTACACTGTCCCCTTTTCTGCTTTGAACTTGCTATCGAAATGACCGCCTCTTCCCTTACCAAAACTCTTAAAGATCTTGAACTCCCTAAACTCAGAGAGACAGATTTTGGGCCACTAGGCCATCTGCTCTCCTGCTATGCACCTAGTAATAAACTCTTTCTCTCTTTGAAACCCCGCTGTCTCAGGAATTGGTTATTGAGCACAAGAGGCAAAACAATCCATGGCCTTTGCAGGTAACATAACTGTGTCCTGGTACTCAGAACTGCTGGTTCTAAATCTTCTGTGATAGAAGAAAGGGGAGACTTCAACTCAGGTGCCTTCTCTGGAAAGTGCTAGACTAAGAGAACAAAGACCGTAGTTCCCTCCCCTGTTCCTTTTTGCCTAAGGGTTAGTGTGTAAAGTGCAAGGATTTGTTGAGTTCCTAAAGAGGATTTTTAGTATTTAAAGTGTCAGCAATCACTGTTTTACATACACCTGAGCTAAATAAGCCTTAGAGCTGGAATTACTATAATAAAACATTACAAAAGACATTTATTTGTGCTGGTTTAAAACTGTTATTTACCCCAGAGATGGCATGTTCTTTTAATCCTAATCCAGTCTTGTAGGGGCAGGCCCATTGTAGGGTAGGACCCCTTGATTAGATTGTTTCCATGGAGATGTGACCCACCCAATTGTGGGTCACAATAATTAGATTATTTCATGGAGATGTGGTGCCCATTCAAGGCTGTCTTAATTAGTTTACTGGAGTCCTTAAAAGAGCTTACAGAGAAAGAAAGAGATCAGAGTCTACACAGAGAACAGAGAGATGAAACTAAGACACAACAGATGCTTGGAGATGCTAAGCCAAGAAATAAAACCCAGAGTCTGCCCTGGAGAAGTTAAGCAAGAAACTATAGATGCTTAGAGTGAAAGCCATTGGAAATAGGAGCTGAGAGAGCCGTTTGAAACCAGAAGCTGGGAGAGAAGGATGGCAGAGGTTGCCATGTGCTTGCCATTGGCCAAGAAACCTTGGACGCCATCATCCTTTCTTCAGAGTCAAAGTATCTTTCTCTGGATTCCTTAATGCAGACATTTTCATGGCCTTAGGACGTAAATTTGTAACTCAATAAATTCCCTTTGTAAAAGCCAAATCCATTTCTGGTGTATTGCATTCCAGCAGCATTAGCGCACTGAAACAACATCCTATAGAGAAAATTGGAAATTGAAAATATAATTATGTATTTTATTTGATACTTGCCGCATTGGGTATGCTCATTTGACTTTTGATTTGCTTCAAAATATGATTTGATGCTATCTATCTTATCTATCTATCTATCAATCACCTATCCGTCATCTATCAATCATCTATCTCTATCCATCCACACATCCTGGTAACAAATAGAATTAAGCATCAGATTTTGGAGGAGTGATGACTAATTTAAGAAGTGATTTTTAAAATCACACATGAAAAGATAAACCAATTCATTGACATAAAATTTTAAGCTTCAGTTAATTAAAAAATAAAAAGGCAAGCAGCTGAACCATCTGAGAAAAATTCTGTGCAAGAAAATTGATGAGGAATTATTATCTGCCATTTTTAAGATGGTATAAATCAGTAAATAAAATGTGAAGACTTAAAGGAAATATACCAAAAATATTGCCACAATTTCTATAATGTGGTCATATCATTTTGGCTGTTTAGAAACTAAATTTATAAAGACAAAGTAGGTGGTGACCTGACTCAGGCTGTCTGACACTTTTCCCTAGGGGGAGCAGCTCTGGATCTGAAAGCCTGCCCTCCCAAACCTTTTCGCTGGATCCTCGATATGACCTGGCTGAATCTTGTGGAGTTGAGTAAACTTCCACAGTTTGCAGAAATTATGAATCAGGTAATAAAGGACTGGTTAAAAAGTATCTACACACCCCAATAGAAATGGGCAATTTTAATTGGGCACCCCTGGCAAACAGTTCTTCACCCATCTTACATGGACCGCAGAGGTATCCTTTTTTTTTTTTTTTCCGATTACGAAAACACATGTATTTATATAAGATCAAATAAAACAAGTTTACTTGGCATTTCCACATGGGGGCTTAATACTTACACATGGCTATCCCTTATAATAGACTTCAAACAATATAAACACTTTGCTTATTTCCATCCAAATCTTTCCAAATGTCACCCTCACCTTTGGTCTAGGAATTTTCTGTCTACCTGACATTTAATAACCTTATATTGTTTGACAATTTTATCCTCTGAGGGGTGGGTAAAATGGCTGAGAGTAAGCTCTGAAATCAGATTGTCTGAGTTTGATCAAACTCAGACTCTGCTGCTTACCAGCTGAGTCCTTGAGCAAGTAACTTCACCTCAGAAGTAACCTTTTAACAATGTAGATGTCTGCCTTTTCCTTCTGTGCGGTGTACATGGGTCATTTATATATGCTTGCTTGAGTTGCTGTCAGTATCTAGTCAGTGGACCCTTTTATTGTAGCATCCTGATGTTCTTACACTTTTACTTCTAACCTATGATTGTCAATTACGCAAATTTGAGTTGAGACAAATAAAAAAATCAAGGTTCTTTTTTTTAAAATCAATCATTTAATTAAGTGAAAAATAGCATCATTTTACCTGTTGCTGCTTTTTTTCTTATTTGAAAATGTAAATTTGTGATTGTAGCTTAGTTGTTTATTCAGCCATCATTGGAAAGCAATTATACAACTCAGAATAAAGAAGGTTGTTTCTTACTAGGGTCTGCTGCTAACAACTACCTATCACTAATGGACTGTCTACATTTCGTTGTGTAAAACCTGCTGATAGTCTCTAGCAACCACAGAAAATGGACAAACAAATGAGGCAAGAATAGACCACGTTTTCAGAGACCTCATACTATAATCACTGATCCTCCCCCAGAATGTACTATACTAGGTGTGTTATGTAGTCTTTAGTGATTCATCTGTGAGTGGGTATCAGCTATAAGTTCCTGGGTTCCATCTGTGCATGGAAAGTAAGCTTTGTTTTGTAGCATGGCCTTAGACAAGTCCCCCAAGTCCAGAAAATTAGTTTGATTTAAAAAAGAAAGTGTTCTTGTTTGGGGTCTGGCTGGAGACAGGAGAAGGAAAATCTTCAACCATCTGTGGAAAAAAGCAGTCTGCTGATGGGATATTTTGATATAAGGATATAGATTATTGTTTGCCCCCATCAATTAGATTTTAAGTATCTGTGGTTTAGAATCTGATGACTTCTATTGCCTACTATGGGGTAGGTACTTTGTAGCAATAATAACCCTGCAAGAGAAGTATTTTTGTTCTGTTTTTATAGATGAGAAAACTGAGATTCTAAGAATCTCCTGCCCAAAGCCAAGTAGCCAGTAAGTGGCAAAGCTCTCATTTGACTCCATGTTCTTTCCATGATGTCATAATTTATTTCTCTGCAGTTCCTCTTCCACCATCAGATAGGCCAGAGATGAGGGAAGGACATTTCTCATGAAGGTCACAGAAGTTCAGTGGAGGACCTGCTGTCAGGTGGAACAGTCTGGCCTGGCTCTGGGAGGAAAGGGAGGATGTAAAAGATGAGTTTCTAGGCTGACTGAATATCAGAAATTGAAACAAAAATAACCTTAAGTAACAGCTGTTCTGGCCTTGGCATCTGAGGACAAACTGTTGAATGCATGGAAGTGGTTTGCACTAACAGATGAGGGCTGGGAAAAGGAGTGAGAAACAGAGTGAACTTTGATGGGCTATATGCCATTCCACTGCCCCTCACTTATGCAGCTTGCTCCAAAAGTTCTCCTGTGGTAGAGATGAAGTTAGTAGATGGAAGACCAATAGGCTAAGGATAAATCCCCTCTTTCTTTTTGTGTCTCCTCTCTGGCCTTTGGCATGTAGGAGGCCTGCATGGGAGGCTGTGGGTAGAAGTGCATGGTATAGACATCACAGGATTGGGCTGCAGCAACTTCTAGACCTTCCAAGGAAAGTGACATATGGACTGATTCTTGGGGGGGCAGCCAACCAGGAAGAGCCACTGCAGTCTTCGGAGGGAGATGGCCAGCTGTGAAATATTTTAGAAAGCCTCCTCCATGTTTCAGTGTCCAAGAGAAAAATTTGGTATCTGGATTATAGACTAACCCTTTTGTTATTAATTTGCTCTGTCTGTATCCTAGCCATGGAGTCCTGTTCTATATTTTACACGATGAATCGTTGATGTGATTTCTGGCTTTGGGTAGTTATTTAACTCTTTCTGCCTCAGTTTCCTTATCTGTAAAAAATTGAGGGTTTCAGAGGTAAAAATACAACCCTTACTTCTAGCACCCTGTATTGGGTGTGTACCTATTTGCTATTAATGCTTATCTTGGCTTTTTTTTTTTTTTTGCATGGGCAGGCATTGGGAATCGAATCCGAGTCTCCGGCATGGCAGGCGAGAACTCTGCATGCTGAGCCACCATGACCCACCCATACATTGGCTTTTTAAAAAGTTCTAATAAACACCATCTAAAAATCCACCCTGATCATTGCTGAGGAGCAGTGCCAGGCTCACCAGTCTGGTTTTTATAATTAGGTTTGATGGCGCTTGGTCTTCAGGAAATTATCTTTGAAGACCTCTGAAAACCTGTGGCTCTGCCCATGCTTCTAAAAGAACAGGAGTTTGAGACCAGGTTTCAGATAGACTTCCACCTTTCTTAAGTGTAAGGACTGCTAAGAAAATAAACGTTTTGGTTTTGTCATGTCACTGTTTTAAGTAGAGGCCGACATTTAGAGCTTTGGGTTGGCAGAATGGCTTCGTCAGTGGTTCTCAACCAAAGGCGATTTTGTCCCCTCCTTCTGTCCTGGAGGACACTCAGCATTGTTGGGGGACATTTTTCATCGTCACAACTTGAGGGTATGGTTATACTAGGGTTATGCTCCTGGCATCTAGTGTGTAGAGGCCACAGGTGTTTGCTAAGAATCCTGTGATGTGCAGAGTGCCTCCCGAAACTAAGAATTATCTGGCTCAAGATGTCAGTGGTGCCAAGACTGAGAAACTCTAGCATGTGTTCTATTCTTGCCCAACCATTTGTTGCAATTTATATATGATACTAATTTTATATAATTTTTTTTTTTAATTTGCATATGGGCAGGAGGCACCAGGGATCGAACTCCAGACCTCCAGCACGGCAGGTCAGAGCTGAGCCACGGCAGCCGCCCTATATATGATACAAATTTTAGAGAATAATGTGGAAAAACAATGGAAAATGTGAAAAGAAACACTAATATTCATGTTATTTGAGTCAGTGATTTTGAAGAAAAGTTTAAACTGTGTTGATTTGCTTGAAAAATTATTGGTCTGTAAAGAATGACCCTCTAAGGTTATTTAGAATCCTCTCCAATTTTTTCTAACCACGTGTATTCCTACCGCTTCCTTGTTTTAGATATCTCGTAATGAGAAGGGGTGGAAAAGCTGGTTTGATAAAGATGCTCCAGAGGAGGAAATTATCCCTGATGGATATAATGATTCACTAGATACCTACCGCAAACTTTTACTTATAAGGTGAGAATAGGCAACACTCATCATATCCATAAATTACAAATCTTATCCCCTGTGAGTTTATTTTACTACATCCCTGTAGTTATTTTAAGAAATGGATGTGCTTCTAAACTGCAAGTTTTGAAATTAACCCTTTATTCCTTCACAAGGAAAATAAAATGGTTACGTAGTAGAGAGTGGTATATTTTGACAATATATTAATGATAGTACTTTTTGCAAGAAAAAAAGAGTGAAAAATGTGTTTTAATTATTCATTCTGTTAATCATTTACTGTTGAATGATCATTTGTGGTTGAATTTACTTCTTTAAAAAAAAGTAGACTTTACAAAATATTAATATTAGATAAAATAAATTCCTGAAATAAAAAATTTGAAAATATTTGTTAACATAGCTCACTACTTAGCAAAGTTGATATTTGTAATAACTTTTTACTTGATATTTTAAGAATGTACACAGTCTTGATAGCTAATCAAATGGTATTTAAGATAGTGTTTAATATCAGAATTTAAGAAACTGTGATATCTATATCTGTAGATTTTTTCCTTCCTTACTTTAATTTTAAATTGGTTTATGAAACATTGTACAAACAGGCTTTTCGATGATTACTTAGATCTTCTTTTAAATGTGGCTATGGATAAGCTAAGCTATCCATTTAAGTGGTTAAGATTTTCATATGTTAATTGTAAAAATATCTGTATCTTCATATTTTCCTGGAATCAGGAAAATATTTAGTAACATAGGTCATTACTATAGCAATGCATACATTTCTAAGAATTTTCTACTTGAGAAAGTTCTATTTTGAGAAAATTCATAGTTTTGACAGCTGCTCAAATGGTATCTAAGTCAGTGTTTAATACTTAGAATTTAAGAACTTTGCTATCTGAATTTGTAGATTTTTTCCTTGTTGCCTTAATTTTAAATTCGTTTATGAAACTACTGCACAAACACAGGTTTATGATGATTATATGGATTCTTCATTTAAATATGCCTATCCTTAAGCTAAGATATCTGCTTATGGTGGTTCTAAGTGTAATGTTTGTTTTCCTAAAATAAAAAATTTTCTTTAAAAAGTAGACTTTACAAAATTAAAAATTATCAAATAAAATTCATTTCATTTAAGAAAAAACAATAGTATCATGCTATTGAAATATCCAAATACTATTTTGCCTAAGAAAATGGAAGCAAAAGTTTGAAATTGAAGTCTTTTAAAGAAGAACATTCCTCACTTGTCTCACTTCTCACGTTTTCTCAATATCTAGTATCTCAATAAAACCTTCTGTATTGGAAGACCATTTGAAATATGTATGTTTGTATGTGTCTGTGTGTGTGTGTGTGTGTGTGTAGGAGAGAAGGTGTGGGGGAGATTGGTGGGAAAGCTGGAGGCATGGAGTTGTGGGGAGATGAGGCACCAAAGAATCATACAAAATGTAGGGTTGTTTTGGAATAGTGTATCTTTCTTATTGTTATATACCTGAGCTTGCATACATTAGAAGAAACTGTTTTCTGGATATTGTCACTATTTGTGAATGGTCAGAGCAATCAGCGTTGTTGACCTCATGATCTACAGAGTATGAAATGTCTGCTTGTTTTTACTAGAATAGATGTGACTGTTTTTTTCCATCATTTTAAAATTGGACTTACGTGAATTAATAGTATACCCTACTAGCAAATAAAAATCTGTATGCTTGCCTGTGGCTCAAAATAATCAAATATAAATGGCATTTATTTAATGTGTCTGTGTGTGTGGAACCTACCATAATGTGTGGTACACAAATGGTATTACATAATGCTTCTGATCAACTTTTGACACCTTTGACACATTGAAGACCCCCTGAAGACTTCAGAGTTTCAGGTGTGCATCAAGTTTGCCTCATTCTCTGTTGGAGCTGGCATAGTACACTTGCCCTTGGTTTCCAGCTTAATCCCCAGATCCTGGTGTGTAGTAGGCATTCAATAAATACTTTTCCAAGAATGAGCATACTCATGTATGTTCTGATTAGCTTGAATGAGGAATTGCTTACCTGAAGCTAGTGGTCTCAGTAACTAGGGGTAATCACTGAATTTTTGAAATAATTAATTAAAATTTAATAGTAGTTGACTCTTCTGAAAATGAGATACTTGTTCAGCTGACTTCTAAGTTACCCTTGAGGTCAGCAGCAGATCGTGTTGTTACTGGCGTAGCCCCACTCCCTGCCACCCACCAATACCACATGATTAAATTTGCACTCATCCAGGGATGGTACACCCTCCCTTTTACACAGGTCTGCGTGAGGGAACATTAGCTTGTTGACTTTTTGCAAATTAAAAAGGTGTTTTTTAAGTACTTAGAATTAAAAAGAATAAAAAATGAAGACACTGAATTTATTTCCTCTAACTTCTGTTTATTTCCAGGTCTTGGTGCCCAGATCGTACTGTTTTTCAAGCAAGAAAGTATATTGCAGATTCTTTGGAGGAGAAGTACACAGAACCAGTTATCTTAAATCTGGAGAAAACTTGGGAAGAAAGTGATACACACACGCCTCTGATATGTTTCCTGTCCATGGGGTCTGATCCCACCATTCAGATTGATGCACTGGCTAAGAAATTGAAGCTGGGTATGGTCAACAATCTGTGAAACTTAGGAAAACAAATTTTGTCTTTTGTAATTTCATAATTGATTCTTAGAAATATATCCATAAAATTCAGTTAAGAAGAAAAACATTTAGCTTCTCCCTCTTTCCTCCCTTCAGATGTCCTAGAGTGAGATTGTGATGTAGTTATCTATTTGCAGGGAGGAACGTTCTCATCTACCACATACTATAGTTTCTTTTTTAAGGTGTAAGCAGATGACCATACTGCATGGATAGCGGACTTGCGAAGATGAGCATACAAGATCAAATTTTACTGCAGTGTCTGTGTAAAACTACAACAAAGTTTATTTTGTCACAAATCGAATAGCTATAACCATTATTATAATGTGTAGTAATTACCAATTCGTTCATTCTTGTTTTCATTCAGTAACCAGTTAGAACAGGTAGTGTACTAGAGTTGGAGAATACAAAGATGAATATAACCTAACTAGGAAGGACAGACATACAAAAATGTAATTGAAGACAGTATGACAACTGCTGCATTAGAATTGACAGATTGGCTTCATTATAGGATTCAGAGCTACTCAGAAAGCATCATAGTGAATATATTTTGAGCAGGATAAGAATGTACCAAGTGGGAAGGTGGGATATAGAATGGAAGTTATTCTGGGGGAAGGAGGCAGGGTCAGACGTTATGAACACTTAAGTGTGGGAGCATGACTGAGTCAGTGAGACTGATGGATGGGGACTTGCATGATGGAAGTGCAAGTCAGTCATGTCCAAGTGTTAGCCACAGATCCTTCCACAGTAAGACGTTATTGTAACGCGTGAGCTTGTGGTAGCATGGTCTATAGTCACTTCTTTTCTCATTTTGACTTTACTCTGTTTATTGTCATCTTACTGTTCTGTGCTCTATACTGATCTGTATTGAAATGGTCATTTTATTCTATCTGAATATTAATACTCAGTGCAACAAGTGCCCAGGTTCTTGTGAACAAGTGATCATGGTTAAGTCTCATTAACCATCTTTGAAGGAGGTTGTTTTTCTCTGGTATTTACTACAGCATGCCAAGCACCCGAAGCCATCTAAGAGTGGTGCCTCTCTCGCAGCCTTGAGCTTACAAATCTCTCTCCAATTTATTCCTCTGTGGGTCTTTGTCCACCTGCTTCCATGCCCCTGTTCCCTCTACACATAGTTTCATTTTCTCGCTTTTGCCACAAAACAGCCTTCTCCACGTGCAGAATTGCTCACCTCTGGTAGCCCTCCCACTTTGGGGCTTACATATTCAGCACTTCTGGGTAAACTCCTTTTACTCTCTTGTCCCAAGTTCAAATATCCGGGGACAAAATTCACTGGTTCACCTTTGGTCATGTGCTCCTTTCTGGACCAATCAGTTAACTAATCAGTTAACTGCTTCTGTGGAGATAGGTTCATAGCAAGAACCACGCATATGGAGTGGAAGTGGGGAGGGGTGCATTTCCCAGAAGAATGTGATATTGTTTGTAGGAAAAGGCAGTATCCTGCTAGAGTTATTTCAGAGGCTAACTTAAAATAATTCTATTGTCTAGAACAAGGGTTTAAGAACAGAACTAAGAAATTCATGGTCACCTTTGGGAGAAATTATGACTATGGTATTAAACAGACACGTCAGGTCAGAAATGTGTCATCACTTGATAGTGTTATTCTTCTGCTTTACTTGGCAATTTGGTGATTTCCGTTTCTTGCTGTTATATTAGTCTTCTCAATGACAATTTAAACTTTTACTGTAGTATTTGTTAGGATGCTGAAACAAAGTAGATTTGGTTTTGACTTTGAAGGACCCAATGACTTTTGTAAAAAACTATTTTGATAAATCATATTAGCGATATTACGTGGTATTAGACTGTTCTCTATTTTTGGGTTGAAGTCCTAAAGATAGTTGTTAAAATGAAAGCATTATCCCTCATCTCTGGAAACTTTTAGGATGAAAAACTGTGCTGCTAAAAGGGACATGAGTCAACTGTCAGAGCAGATTTTCAAGACTGTTATATGTGGCCTTCCAAATTTCTAAAATTAGTATATTGTCCCACAACCATATTCCAGACTTCCCTGTGCATGTTTATTTAAAACATTTCATTGGGCAAGAGGATATTAACTCATTGTTTTAAAATATTAAGGTGATAAGTAAATTATACTGACAAAAAAATGAAAGGCAGAAGAACATGTTAATCTAGTCTCAACTATTATTGTTTTATTTAGATAACTGAATAATAGAAAATCATAGAATGTTCAAGGTGAATGGGACTCTGGAAATATTTGAATCCAGCCAGCCTCCTTTTTTTTAAGAAATTAAGGTCTGGGAATAAGGCCTGGCAGCTTGTGAATGACAGGATTTAATCCTGCTTCTGATTCCACTTCAATGATCTTTCTCTTTTTTTAAAAAACATTTTTTAATTGCAAAATATAACATATATACAAAAAAGCAACACTTTTCAAAGTACATTTGAACAAGTAGTTAGAAAACAGATTTCAACATTTGATATGGGTTACAGTTCCACAATTTCAAGTTTTTCCTTCTGGCTGCTCCAAGATACTGGAGACTAAAAAATATCAGCATAATGATTCAGCAGTCATATTCACGTGTTAAATCCTAACTTCTCTGTTATAATTCCTTCTTCTCCTTTGATCCTTCTCCCAATATTTAAGGATATTTGGTTTATACCCATTCTAACTTTTTCATGTTGAAAATGGGTGTTGGCAGTATGGGATGGGGGATAGAATTGGTTGATGCTATTGGAGAGAATGGCACCTCTGGGTTTCAAGACATAACTTACTTAGGAACCATCTGAAGGTTTTATGTTTCTGAAAAGTATACTTAGTTTATGCAACTTTTGTAGGATCTCAGATAGAGCCCTGGGTGTTCTTTAAGGTTCGCAGAAATGATGTTGGCTGGGGGTTAGCAAACCATGGGGTTTTAGTTTGCTAAAGCTTCCAGAATGCAATATACCAGAAATGGAATGGCTTTTAAAAAGGGAATTTATTAAGTTGCAAGTTTACAGTTTTAAGGCCGTGAAAATGTCCAAATTAAGGCAAAGCTATGAGAGTTTCCAAATTAAGGCACCCAGGGAAAGATACCTTTCCTCATGAAGACCAGTGGGTCCAGAATACCTGTCAACTGAAAGGCACATGGTTTCTGCTAGCTTTCTCTCCTGGCTTCTTGTTTCATGAAGCTCTCTGGGTGGTGTTTTTCTTCTTCATCTCCAGAGGTCTCTGGCTATGTGGACTCTGTTGGTTCTGGCTGCTCTATCGGTTTTAGTGGCTCTAAAGCTTTCTCCAAAATGGTCTCTTCTTAAATGGCTCTAGTAAGCAACCCCACCTTGAATGGGTGGAGTCATATCTCCATGGAAACCATCTAATCAAAAGTTACCACCCACAAATTGTGTGGGTCACATCTCCATGGATAATCAAAAAGCTCCCACCAGCAGTACTGAACGAGGATTAAAGGACATGGTTTTCTGGGAGTACACAACAGATTCAAACCAGCACACATGACAATTAGCAATATCTAGCTGAAGCTTGCATAAGAGTACCCTCTAGAAGAGCCTCTCGAATCTGTTTGAGCTCTCTTAGCCACGGATACCTTATTTTGTTACGTTTCTTTTCTCCCTTTTGGTCAGGAAGGCATTGTTGATCCCATGGTGCCAGAGCCAGGCTCATACTTAGGAGTCATATTCCAAGTTGCCAGGGAGATTCACACCCCTGGACATCATGTCCCATGTAAGAGGGGAGGGTAATGATTTTCCTTCTCTGGAAGTATTATAGGTAGGCTTAGCTTCTCCATTATAGAAATAAGTTTCATAAGAGTAAGCCTCAAGTTCAGGGGCTTAGCCTATTAATTTGGGAGTCCCTAATATTTGAGAGAGTTATCAGGGGTTTCCCAGGTGGGAAAGTTTAATAGTTCCATATTTTTTCTCCAGTTCCTCAGGGAACGTTGTCAATAGTTTTTAAATTATCTGCCCAACATACCATAGGATGTCTCTGGTTATTAAGTTATACAGAATTACAAGCCCTCATTCCTATTCTGGGCTCCATGTGTTTGGGTTGTTTAAATGAACTATCCAGACAGGTTGATTGTGTGCTACAGAAAATTTAGGTTTTAGAGAAAATAAAGCTCTCTTGCTTTGGTCCCATACGGTAGGTGAAGTTCTAAAATACAGACACTGTCATCCTTTACCCTATATTCTGATTTACCTTAGTCCAACCAGATCTGCTTTGTTCTTATCTCTAATTGAAGCCAGATTTCTCTTTCAGCTTCTGTAACAGTTGCTGAATGTAGCAATTCTGACTTTCAGAGCTGCAGAACTCCATCTCTGAGTCCGAGGTGTCACACAGGTACCCAAAGTTCCAGGGAAATGCCAGGTTGTACACATATAGCGTAGCATCTCAGAATCTAGAAATAGCACCTAAAGCTCAGGAATAAATGTGACTGCTGTAAGAGTATACAGTCTAGGCCCCAATCTCTAAAAGAGAACATACAATATTTGTCCTTTTGTTTCTGGCTTATTTTACATAATACCCTCAAGGATCATTCATCTCGTTGCCTGCCTCACGACTTCATTCCTTTCTGAAGCCGCACAATATTCCATCATATGTATCCGCCACAGTTAGCCTTTCTGCTTGTCAGTCATTGAATCCTGCAGCCACCTCCTTCCATTGGTCATCATAGATAATGTCCAGAATAAGCAATCCATGTCTCACAGTATCCTTACTTGTTGCACAATCATCTTCACTCTCAATTTAAGATATTTTTCATTGCTTCATAGAGAAAAATAACAGATAAACACACCTTCACCAAAGAGAAAATCCAAAACTCCTCATAACTCCCCCCGCCCCGATCTTTCCCTTTTATTTCTTCTCACTGCCTTTATTGGATGAATTAACCAGTTACCAGAAGTAATTTGAGGTATGGTGCAGAATCTAATAAGCCTTTATAGGGAAAAATCTGATTATGAATGTTACCTAGTGCTGGTACATTCAGAAACAAAATCAACACACAAATACATTAAAAAAGTAGGAATGAGAAAATGGATATAACAATATATATATGTATATGTAATATATATGTATATGTAATATATATGTAGTGAGAACATGGTATACAATTATGGTAATATATTTGAAAATATCATTAAAATTGACAAGTTTCTAGAAAAAATACGGATTTACAAATTTTTCTCAAAAAAGGTGAAAACCCTTAATACACCAATAATCAAGGTGAGAAAAATGAGAAGTTTTTAAATTATTACCTTAACAAAGGCTTTGGATTGGGTGATTTTGGGGTGAGACCTTTAAAAACTTTTAAGGATCTTCATGTGATGTTTTCTGTTCAACAACATTGAAAGAGAAGATACATTTTCCTCTTTATTTTAATGGAATAGCGTAATTCTGATTAAAAAACTGACCAAGATAGTAACTACATAAAAGAAAGAAAACCAGATTGATGCTTCTTATCGATGTAAATAAAAGAATCCTAAATAATATACAAGCAAGAAGAATTCAATGGAACATTTAAAAAAGTAACATGAAGAAAATTAATAATGTGCCTTGACCAAGTAGTATTAGATGGGAGAATATAAGATACAGGTGATATTAAGAAATCTCTTATTATAATACATCATAGCAATAAGTGAAAGACTATCTTAAGCCACTGTATTAATATCTCTATAGATATTAACTGTTCATTTTATAAAAATTCAATGTTATATTTGAATTTTAAAAAGCAAGGAACAGATGAATATTTTATTAATATGATATTGAATATGAACATCAAATACCAACATCATTCTTAATGGTGAACAGCTAAGGACATATCCATAAAAGTCAGGAGTAAGATAGAGTTGTCTGCTGTCACCACTATTATTTAGTTTTGTTGAGAAAGATGTTGCCAATATATTGTAAATATAAATAAAAGATGTAGCTGTTGGAAAGTGGGGTCAAAATCATCATTACTGTCAGACAATGTAATTAATGAACACAAATGAATCAACTGAAAAACTATTAGGTACAATAGAATAGTTCAGTAAGGTGGCCAATCACAAAATAAATATATAAAAATCAATGGCGCTTTCTTATAAAAGCAAAATGAAAACAATATCATTCCCTATAGCAATAAAAATAAAACTGAGAAATAATTTTTTAAAATGCCTTTTTGGAGAAAACTGTAAAACTTACTTAGAGACATAAAAGACTATTAGAATAAATGGAGAGCTAAACTACATTCCCAGTATAAAGATTCAAAATTGTAAAGATGTCAGTATTCTCTAAATTAATCTATAAATTGAGCACATCTAGTTGAAATTTCAATGGCATATTTTTCTACTAATTGGATAGAGGGATCTTAGATCATCTAGAAGCAATAAAAGAATAGCCAAGAAAGGTTGAAAAAAAAAGAATGATGATGAACCAGTACCACCAGATTATAAAAACTAGATTTTAAATCAGTGTGGAAATGGCCCAGAGGAAATAAGCAGATGAATGGGACAAAATAAAAGGCCCAGAAATAGACTCCAATATGTATAATAACTTGGCATATGGTAAGATTTGCATTTCAAATCAGTGGAAGAGGAATGGATTAGTCATTAAATGCTGTTGGGAAGTAGGTTAACTTCAGGAAAAAAGTGAGAGTTTGGCCTCACATTAAATTCCAAAGAAAATTCTAGGTTGATTAAAGAATTAAATGGTTTACATTTAAGCTATAAAAGAAGAAAAAGAATTTATTAGTGAATAGTAATGTACTATTGGGGTTGCTAAGACTTTTGTAATCATGATTCCAGAGCCCAAAATCATAAGGACAAGATGTAGTCAGTTTGATTGTATGCAATTTAAAAATATCTGCACGTTAAAAGCACCATAAATTAAAATGCAAATGAGAATATGAGGGTAGATTTGGAATTATAGCACACCATTTCAGCTGGAGGCACAGGCAGTCCTTTTCATATATATCAAGAATTTTGTAAATGTTTATATGCTTTGCTCAACTATTCTACATATATGTATTTTGCCTAAGAATGTATTGAAAGATACATGTCAACATTTATATATAAGGAGGTTTAATCTAGTGTTATTTATAATATTGAAAACTGAAAACTTAAGCATATAAAGGCTGGTAGTTGACTGAACAAGGATGCATCAGCAAGTTGGCACTCTATGCAGCCATTAAAAATTGTATTTTCCAACAATATTTAACGACAGTAAAATGCTCACAACATTCTACATTAAAAAGTGAAGATATAAATAGCATATATGTATATGTGTGTATATATACGTAATATATCCATATATAATACATACATATAAATGCATTTAAATTAAATCTAAAGTCCCTTATTCAAAACCATTAGGGTCAGCTATATTTGAATATTCAGAATTTTCAAGTTTTAAGAAAGGTAGTATTCCATATATTATGTAATACATTACTGGTAAGAGTGGATAGTCATAAAAATAGGGATAATTAAAGAGTAAATAGTGTCACATCTGTTCAGGTGAAGTTTCCCCACGAAATGATTTTGTGGCAAAACTTTCCATTTTTAGAGCTTTTTGAAGTTTAAAACAGGATAAGAGATTGTGAACTGTGCATATTAAAGAGATTAGAACAAAAATCTCTAGGAAGGAATATTTTCATTTTCTTTTTTATATTTTACTGTACTTACGAAAGTTTCGACACTGAACAGATATTACTTAGTTAGAAATAGAAAGTTTTCATTCAACATGGAAGAGGGAATATTGAAGAGACACAAACCTTAATTTGAAAAGAAATAGAAAAACAGTCTAAATCTTACTGTAGTCTCTCAAAAACAACCAAACAACCAAAGCAAAAATAAAAATCACTGAAGAGTAATGATGCTGCGTTAGGTTCAGCAATATTTCCTAAAATGCTCCCTGCATCCATCTGTCTCTCCAGAGTCTCCTTCTTTGTGACCTGGCAATTCTCCAATCCCTCTCTAAAAACTCAGTTTGTGCTGCCTTTGTTTCACTGGCCTCCCCCTGCTTTTAGAACCCTATCCCTCTTCATGTGAGAAGCTTCCTCCCTTTTCCCATCAGTCTGTTTTTCCCAGGCTATTAAGAAAATTCATCAAATATTTATTTACCTATACTTAAAAACAAGAAAGTTCTCAAATAAATAACCTAACCTAACACCTTAAAAATAGAAATAGAAGAACAAAATAAATCCAAAGCAGACAGAAGGAATGAAATAATCAAGACTTGAGTGCAAATAAATGAAATAGAGAATATAAAAACAACAGAGAAAATCAAAGAACCCAAAAATTTCTTTGAAAAGATCAACAAAATTGAAAAACCTTTAGCTTGACCAACCAAAAAAAAAAGAGAGAAGATACAGATTACTAAAATCAGAAATGAAAGAGGGACATTACTACTGACTTGACAAAAACAAATAGGATTATAAAGGAATAGTGTGAACAATTATGCTAACAAATTAGGCAATCTAGACAAAATGAGCAAATTACTAGAAAGACACAAATGACTAAAACTTACCCAAGAAAAAATAGAATATTTGAATAGACCTATGGCAAGTAAAAATAATGGCTTAGGAAAAAGAAAAAACCTTCCACAAAGGGATTCTCAGGCTTGGATGGCTTGGCTGGTGAATTCTGCCAAATACTCAGAGAACAATTAGTGCCAGTCCTTCAAAAATTCTTCCAAAAGACAGAAGAAAAAAGAACACTTGTACAACTCACTCTATGAAGCCGGTATTATCCTGATAACAAAACCAGACAAACATATCACAAGAAAAGAACACCATAGACCCTTATTCCTTATAAATATAGACACAAAAATTCTCAAAAAAATACTAGTAATGTGAATCTAATCCCATATAAAATTGGATTATATGAAAACCCAAGAGATACGTATCCCAGGAATGCAAGATTAGTTTAGCATCTGAAATCAATCAATATAGTACACCATATTGATAGAATAAAGGGCAAAAAAAAACATGATCATCCGAAAAGGCAGAAATAAAGCATTAAAAAAATTCCACCTACCTTTTCATGGTAAAAAAAACAACAACCAAAAAGTAATAATAGATGGGAACATCCTCAACCTAATAAAGGCTGTCTATGAAAACCCACAGCTATCACACTTAATAGTGAAAGACTGCATGAACTCTCTGTGATCATGAACAAGGAAAAGATGGCCAGTCTCACTGCTTCTTGTCAGCATTGTGCTGGAGATTCTAGTGAGGTCAATAAGGCAAGAAAAATAAAGGAAAAGCAACCACACTTTGAAGGAAGAGGTAAAATTGTATCTGTAGATAGCGTGATCAGATTTATAGACAATCCTAAGGAATCCCTGAAAAAAGTGGTAGCACTAATAAATGGGTTCAGCAACATTGCAGGATACAAGGTCAATGTTAAATTTCTATACAGTGGCAATGAACAATCTGAAAATGAAATTTTGAGAACAATTTCACTTATAGTAGCATCAGAAAGAATAAGATAGGAATAAAATTAACAAAAGTTGTGCAAGTTGAGAACTGAAAACTGTAAGACATTATTGAAAAAAATTAAAGAAGACCTAAATAAATAGAAAAACACTCCATGTTCATGGCAGTACTTCCCAAATTGATCAACTTGATCCTATCAAAATCCCAGAAATTGGCAAGATGATCTTAAAATTCTAGACCTGAACTATTCAAAGCAATCTTGAAAAGGAAGAACAGAATTATAGTACTCAGACTTCTCAGTTTCAACATTTACTACAAAGCTGCAGTAATCAAGACAGTATGGTACTGTCATAAGGATAAACAGATGGGTGGAATGGAAAAATTAGAACCTCATTCATTGCTGGTGGGAATGCAAAAATGGTACAGACATTTTGCAAAACAGTCTGACAGTTCCTCAAAATGTTCAACAGAGTTACCAAATGACCCAGAAATTATACTCTAAATATATATACAAGTGTTTTGGTTTGCAAGCTGCCAGAATGCAATATCCCAGAACTGGAATGGCTTTTAAAAAGAGGAATTTAATAACCTACAAAGGTATAGTTCTAAGCCTATAAAAATGTCCAAACTTAAGGCATCCAGGGAAAGATACCTTAACTCAAGGAAGGTCAACTGGTCAGGAACACCTCTGTCAACTGGGAAGTCACATGACTGGCTGGCATCTGCTGGTCCCTTGCTCCTGGGCTCCATTGCTTTCAGCCTCTGTTCCTGTGGGGGTGCCTCACTTTGTTTCTCTAGGGCTGGCTTTCATCTCTTAGCTTCCCTTGGCTCTCTCCAGGTTCTGGCTTGCTTGACATCTCATGGCAATGTCAGCTGGGCTCCAGGCATCTCCAAACATCCATGTGTCTATTCTCCATGTGTCCGCATCTGTGTCAGCTCTGCTTTGAAGTTTCTGTCAGCTCTGAGGCTTCTGTTGTTCCTCTAGGCTCTGTCCTTTCTGTCATTTCTGATTCTCTCCAAAATGTTTCCTCTTTTAAAGGGTTCCACTAAACTAATCAAGACCCACCTTGAATGGGTGGAGTCACATCTCCATCTAATCAAAGGGCCACACTCCACAATCCTCTGTGGAGAGGATCTAATCAAAGTTTCTGTCTTGCAGTATTGGGTTAGGATTAACCAAGAAACGGCTGATCCCACAAGATTGAATCAGGATAAAATATGGCTTTTCTGGGATACATAATACTTTCAAACTGGCATACCAAGAGCATTAAAAATATGTATCCACATACAAAACCTTACATATTAAGATTTATAGCAGTGTTATTCATAGCCAAAAAGTAGAAATAACCCAAATGTACATCAACTAATAAATGGATAAACGAAATGTGGGGTATCCAAATGATGGAATATTATTAAATTCTAAAGGGGAATGCAATTCTGAAACATGTTACAACATGGATGAACCTTGAAAACATTATGCTAGATGAAAGACATCAGACACAGAAGGACACATGTTGTGTAATTCCATTCATAGGAAATGTCTAGACTGGAAACAGAAAGCAGATTAATGGTTGTCAGAGGTTGAGGGGAGAGGGGAATGGGACATAACTGCTAATGGGTACAGAGTTTCTTTTTGGGATGATGAAAATATTCTGTAATTAGATAGTGGTGGTAGTTGCACAACTCCATGAATATACTAAAAACCATGCATTATACACTTTAAAAGGGTGGATTTTATGGTACATGAATTATATCTCAATAGAAATATAATAATATTTGTTGAGTTTCTACTATTCTAGATGCCTGTAAGCTACTGTGGAGCTGACGTTCCAGTGAGTGTGAAACAAAACAATCCATTTTAAAAGTGAGCATGTCATATGTTAAAAAAAAAAAAAAAAACAGGGTAAGGTATAGACTGATTAGAGTAGGGGTGCTGTTTCAGATAGATGGTCAAGGGTGCTGTTTCAGATGAGGTAAGAAAAACCTGAGGCCTGAAGTAAACCAGTAGGGCTTTGAGGAAAGAGCATTCTAGGGACAGGGAGCAGCTGAGAGGCCTGAAGAAAAGTGAGTGAATGAGAGGGAGAGTAGTAAAAGATAAGATGAAAAGGCTCTGTGTTTGAGTGTGTGTGTATGTGAATGTGTCAATGGGGTGGTAGCAGTGGGGGTCAATTATGTAGGACTTTGTAGGTAAGAATTTTGTATTTTTTCTCTGAATAAGCTGGGAACTCATCACATGGTTGTGGGTGAAGGATGGATGTAATTTAACTTGGATTTTCACAGAATCCTTCTGGTGGTTGTGGGTAGACTAGATAGCAGGGACAAGAGTGAAAATGAGGTCACCAGTTAGGAGGTTGCTGCAGGATTGATTGCAGGTGAGAGGCGATGGTCACTTGGACCAAGGATATAAAAGTGAAGATGTCAAGAAGTGGTTGGAATCTGAACATGTTTTAAAGGGAGGCCTCTAAATTTACCCCTAGCCCATTACCTGGATCATGATAACAAATTCAGGCTCATAGCCACACGAACAAAGACCAGTCCTTCCTTTTAAAAGGTGTGTTTGGTAAGCATTGGAAGGATAGGGGAGATAGGCCATGACTCACACTCATGAATTAATACCTTTTGTCCCAATCAACTTGCCCCCATTGACCTATTGAATGTTTGTGTGTTCTCCCAAATATATCTCTGCATAGTCCAGAGGCTCCTCCCATTAGAGGTCCATCTCCCCTTTCTTCTTCTTTTATAGGTTGGGCAGGATTCTTCTCAAGTGCCCCCTGGGAGCAGGCCCTAATTCCTCTTAGGACAAGGAGAGTCATGGGGGCTTTGATGGGAAAATCCAATTTTTTTCGGTTCCTCTTGGACTATTGTGATTCCTAATTCTCCAGGAAGTATTCTTCCATCCTCAGTCCGGCTGTCTATTGCCAAATCCTTCCCTGTGACCTTTAGTCCATGAGTAATCTCTGATATTGCAGCCTACAGATCCTCTGTCAACCTCTGGCCACTAACCACATGGTACTATTTAAATAGTGTGCCCCGACAACTTTTTCTATGGATTCAGACACAGTTTCCTCCCCACTCAGTGAATTTCTCCAGTCCCTTGCAACCTCTACCAGCACTTCCCAAACTGGCCTCATTGTTTGCTCAACCATAGCAACCCACATTTTTTTGTTTGTTTGTTTTCGCATGGGCAGGCACCAGGAATCGAACCCAGGTCTCCGGCATGGCAGGCGAGAACTCTGCCCAAAGCAACCCACGTTTTTGAGGATCCAGGTTCATCCAGTGGATCTGCGTGAAAGTATTCACTGGTCCCAGTGTCTCCACTGACCTCCTTTCCCCATGCAGAGAGCATGAAAATATTTCTCAGGAAAATATGGGCCCACAAAGGCTAGATTGAAAATTAATTTCCAATTGTACTTTTATAAACATGATTCTGAGAGTTCTTCAATTTATTGAATTCATATCGCTGGGCACAAGTTTGGTTCTCTGCCTGGGACATCTTTTCCTAAATAATTATATTCTCCCCTGAATAATGATTACATTTCTGATTTTGGCATTGTCTCTACCTTCTCCTACTGCTTGTTTCCAAGATGGGGATTTAATCTGACAAGAGGGTGGAAATGGGCTCTTCACCCTGTTTGAAACCCTTACGGATCTGAGCTGCCTCTATTTTCATCTCAGAAAAATGGACAGACGGACAAAAAATACTCTGCAAGCCTGACTTCTAAAAAGAATAAAAATAAAATTAAAACTTTACTGAGTTTTAATGCCAGAGTTCCGGGTTCGATGCTGGAGACTTGGGTTCGATTCCCGATGCCTGCCCATGCAAAAACAAACAAACAAAAAACTTTACTGAAACATCTGCTAAACTATCAAAGGAGGAATCTAGCCAAAGCATACATCAAAACTCAAAAATCCTTTTTCACTCTAAATGTCTGTGATAGCATTATAGCTGCCTTTCCCTCCATCTGTCTTTCTTCTCATTATCTCCAAAACACCTTCCATCTCTCTTCCCTTGTCCCTTTTCCAGCTGGTACACACAGTTCTTTGCTCTACTCATTTTTCCGATCAACACAACCAAGGGCCAGGCCTGTGTGACCACAAAGTCTTCTTTTTTAAGAAACAGTGGAGGCGGAGAGACTGTGGGCATTCAGAAATTAATTTTTAACCTTAATCCTGTTAGGAAATTGTCAGTTCTCAGAGTGAGCCTTCCCCTGTTTTACAGAATGTAGAACTATCTCAATGGGGCAAGGACAAGAAGTACATGCTCGGAAGCTCGTTCAGATGTCAATGCAGCAGGTATGTAACAAGGTACATTTATCCTAATGCAGCATCACTGCCATTGTCCCTCTGTCCATCTGGTCTCCAAAGGAGAGCCACAGTGATGAATGAAGGATTCTTCCTGTGACAATCATTATTTCCCATTTTCATGTGTGTGTGTGTGTGTGTGTGTGTGTGTGTGTGTGTGTGTGTGTATTCCACCTTTGATTATCTGCAAATTTTAAATCTCCAGACAGATTTCTCCTGACATCCACAAGGAAATCCTGATCTATTTCCTATAGTATATGTTCCATTTTATTTTCACTAATAACTTTTGACTATTTGATAGACATACATTTTGATTCCTAGGGATTGAAAGCATTGGCAGTCTTAGAATTTCATGATCAACATTAATAGACAGTACTTAAGACATAACAAATTGAGACAGTAAAATTTCAATATTTGGTTAAAGTTGGGCTTTCATATCTTATTAATGGATAGTTTCAGGCAAAAAAGAAATATTTGAGAATGTTATGTTCAAATCTTGATAATAGTTTTTATTGAATTGCAAGCTGAATGGAATGTTGAGAAATGTTTCCTATCACACCTAATAAATATACAGGGCATTAATTTTCTAGAAATGCTCTGTAGATAGCAATTTCAGCTGTAATAAGAAATTGCACCATTTATAAAAATAAAATAAGGTCTTAGGTTTATTTTTAAGCTTTTGATCTCATAACGCCTATTGTAACTTTGGGGAGCTTTTTTTCCCTTGGAATTAATAACTAGAGAGGGTTAATGAGCTAAACTCTGCTTGGGTCATCAATTTCCAAGCTGGTCATTAATTCTCAAATACCCTATGCCTTACTCTTTATCACTGAATCAAATTCATTAAGATATTGTATTCAAGTTATATATATATATCAAAACAATTACACATAATCTTATTTTGATCAAATAATTCACTCTCCTGAGCAATTTGACAGTTTAACTTTAGGACTTAAATAATTTCTTTAGCTTTAGTGAATGAGAAACTTTTAAATTTGAATACTGCATTCATATTAACCTTCTTTGGAATACTAGTTTGTATAACTTCCATGTTTAATTTCTCAAGGTGGGATAAGTATTGATAGTAATGGCATTAATCAGGAAAAAAACACAACATGAACAGCTGCAACCACATTGCCTCCTTGAGGGACATCATTTTTAGAATAAAGCTGACATTGTGGAAGGCAGAATGGGGAACCGGGAAGACACCTTGTCCAGGATGACACATTATCCCTGAGGTCCATCCTTTGGATACCACGGGTATATAGACCAACACATCCCCTTTACTTTTTAAGTGGGTCTGAGTTGTAATTTCTCTTACTATTGAAGGCATGGTACACAGGCCTTCAAAAATATTTCTGTGCTCCCTGTTTTATAGCTGTATTTATCTGATCTAGTTATGTAAGGGTACCAAAATGCTTTAAGAAACTGTTCTTACCTGCAGTAATGACCATGTGGCATATTGTTATAGGTAGTTTTTATCAAGTATTCATATAGTAAATAATAAGTTTGTGATTTCAGAAATGTGTGGGAAAAGTGATAACAGAAAATAAGGTTTTTGTATTATCATGGTAAATGTCACTAAATTTATTGTTTCCAACTTTCATGAGATAGTGTGTATCTTTTTTTGTAACTATGGATGAATATGAACCAGTCTTCTTGATTTTGGGGCGAGTGAGTTCTGATTTACATATGCTATTAGGTTTATGCTGTGTATTTAAGCACAGAACAAGCTCGTTTAGGCAGGGCAGTTTAGAATCCACATTCCAAAATACCCATTCCCACCATTAGATGGTGCACATACTGTACTTATGACTTCCAGTTTAATTCATTTTCCTTTGTGATCCAGGAGTGACATAATACAATCATTTTGAAACCACTTGGTTTCAATATCCAGCTTATACTGGTAGCAGAAGAAATTATTGTAGTGATATATAAAATCTAAATATATACATATTGATAAATATATGCTTAAAGCAGAGTTTTCCCAAAGACCTTTTTATTTGTTTGTATATTTTATGTTTTATTAAAACCATAGCAAAAAAATTATGAGAAGTAAACTTGAAATAATTTTTGGATACAGGGGGGCTGGGTATTACTGCAAAATTGTCATCTTGGCCTGGAATTCATGGAAGAATTACTAGAGACGCTAATGACCACTGAAGCCAGTGATGATTCTTTCCGAGTATGGATAACTACCGAACCTCATGATCGATTTCCAATCACCTTGCTTCAGGTTTGTAACTATGAGATAAGTGTCTTTTCATTGACAGTCATACAAATAAACATGGCATGGTTGGAATTATTGAAAGATAGAAACACTTCTGTGTTTTGGGGGTTTGGGTCTAATAGTCTGTTCTCCAAAATCTTATACTAGAATTGTCAAAATCTTGACTATAATCAAAATTATACAGTAAATATTTCTGGAGGAGAAAAATAAGACTCAGTACTAATTTATTGGGTTTCATCTCTGATCATTGTAATTAGTTCAAGCAGAGCTGAATCTCAGCCCGCATTTTATGTACCGTAAACACATTATTGTTTTATGTATTGTAATTTATATTTTACCCTATACATTAATTTGTAGAAACAAAACCACTCTTTGCTTTTTATGACAGACTTCTCTCAAATTCACTAATGAGCCACCCCAAGGTGTACGTGCAGGTTTGAAAAGAACATTTGCTGGAATTAATCAGGACCTACTGGATATCAGTAATTTGCCCATGTGGAAGCCGATGCTTTACACAGTAGCATTTTTACACTCCACTGTGCAGGTAACTTCTGAAAACAGTCTTCATGCAAGGGTAGCGCTGATGAGCTTATTTTGCCTTCCTGGAGAGTCTGCTGTCACTCTCTCTTCCCTTTACCCTGATTTATTTTCCTTTGCAGCACTTTTCCCCACCTGGCATAGTTTATATTTGCTTATGTGCCCGGCTACCTGCCGCCCACCCTGACCATTAGAATGTAAGATTCTTGAGGGCAGGCACTTGATCATTTTCCTTACCGCCAAATCTCCCATTGTCACGCAGTATCTGGGGCTTTATCACAGCTCAGTAAATATTTTGTGGCATGAACAAAAGGATGATTAAGAAAGGAGCTTGGTTTCGAAAGGGCATTGCCAAGAACTTTATGTACTCTATCTCATGTAATACTAATAACCACGTTTCAGGGTAGGATTAGCACCATTTTAAAAATGAGGAAATTGAGGCTCAGGGAGGTTACGTACAACGCATATATGTTAGAACTGGGAATCATACCTCACATTGCCTGGCTCTGAAGCTCTTTCTCCTATCAGAGGTACTTGAAAAATAGATTTAAATACATTTTAACCCTAATTTTCTGTAGTAAACATGGTGATGGTGGGAGGAGGAGGAATAACAATGATTATCTATCTTTCTCATGTTATTTGCTATTTGCTTTTAGAGTCTATTTATTTATATAGTGGTTTAATGATTTTATGGTTACCAAGCAACTTCTCTATAGGATTTTTATTTTTTGTTGTTTTGTTCTGTATATGGAAGGTGCATAAATTTTTTTGAATATTTTTATTGACCAGTTTTCATACACATAAATCCCATAATGGTGTACGATTAGTGGCTCACAATCTCTTCACATAGTGGTGTATTCATCACCATGAACATTTGCATCACCCCAGAAAAAGAAATAAAAAGAAAAAGTTCATACATACCATACCCCTTCTCCCTCCCTCTCATTGACCACTAGTATTTCCATCTACCCAATTTATTTTGCTCCTTATCCCCTCAATTATTTATTTATTTTTATCCATATATTTTTTAATTCATCCGTTCATACCCTGGATAAAAGGAGCATCGGACACAAAGTTTTCACAATCACACAGTCACATTGGAAAAGTTTTATCTTTAAACAATCGTCTTCAAGAATCGAGGCTACTGGACTATAGCTCAGCAGTTTCAGGCACTTCGCACCAGCCACTCCCAAACACCATAAACTAAAAAGGAGATATCTATATAATGCATAAGAATAACCTCCAGGATAACCTTGCAACTGTGTTTGAAATCTCTCAGCCACTGAAACTTTATCTTGTCCCCCTTTTGGTCAAGAAGGCTGCAACTTGCATAATTTTGATGTACTTTAATGCTCCTTGCAGAGAGATGAAGGGCCTTCCTTTAACCCCTTTCTACATTTCTTCCTTCCCGAAGGATAATGACTGGGATGAGGGACAAAAATGAATCATCTTTCTTGTTTCAGGAGTCATAGCTTCAGCTTTGCACAGTGGTCTGCAGAATTTCACTCCATATCTCCCTGTCTTCCCAAAGATGGAGGGGAATTTAATGTTCACTCTGGAAAACACTGGGTGTATATACCCTCTGACTTTTACTCTCTACCACTTTTCTAACTTTCTAGCTGCCCAGTAGACAAGGCTGTGTAGAGGAGACAGTTGATGTTTTTCTGTCCCCCAGCCCTAAAGGAGTTTAAAATCAGATCAAATGCTTGTTTTCACTAAGTTTCATTGTGGCCTTTGAATTTGAAATGACAACTTTCAAGCCACTGAAGCCTATTTCATCAATTCTTATCTGGGAATTGTTTGCTTTGCTAAACCTTATCGTATTGTACTACAAATATTGCTTTAATTCCCAATTCACAAAGAATATTATTTATGATTCTGTTCCCAATAGTGATGATTCAACTCTTCCACTGTGCTTACCATGGAGAGATAATTGGAAATATTTTCCATATGGTCATTGTGGCAGCCTGGCTTTTTAGTGGCCATTATCCAAGTGTTAACCAGCAGGAGAGCACAGCACCGCAGTCTGGTCATGGACTAAAAATATGCTTCTACTTAACATGGCATGCATTTGGAGTAAAACAGAAAAAATTACCTCAACTGCTCGGGTCTTAAAGCTAAAAGTGCAGTGTTTAAGAGGAAAAGTTTGCTTATCTCTCAAAATTAAGGTGTAGTCGGCTAGAGAGAGCACAGAATCAAGAGTCAGGAGGCCTGGACCTTAGTACTCACTGGGAAATCAGACAGCTGTGTGAGGTTGCTCGAGTTATATCCCTCTTGGGGCCCATGTGTGTCGCATGAGGCAGAAGTAGGTGACCTTCCAAGGTTTTGCCCATTTTCTCAAATTCTATTATCAAGTTTTATGACTACACAGGGAATCTAGATTATTTAAGCATCTTTCCCCAGTCCTTTCCCATTAATTTCAGAAGGATTTATTGTGTTATTCCCTAAATTTTATCTTTTATTCGCTTAGGATATAGCCAGCTTGATAGAAAAATCCAGAATCTTTTAGGAACTTGCTACTCGAAAACATAATCCTGGACAAGCAGCATTCCCTGGGAGCTGGTTAGAATTGTAGACTCTTAGGCTGCAACCCAGCCCCATTGAATCAGAACCTGCATTGTAAAAAGATGTGTGAGTGATTGGTGTGCCCATTAAAGTTTAAGGTGGAACTCCTTTTGGAAATAATGTTGTGAATTGGATGGATTGTGATTTATATATCTCTTCTGTCTCTCTACTGTGTTAGGCATGAGACCCAGATGCCCAAATTATTGATTGACTGATTCCTCCAAAGCAACACAGGTGTTCCTTACAAGCTTGATGCATAAAGTTTTGTCTTTGTAGACATGGGAAAAAAAGAACAAGATTTGGTTCATGTCACATAATCTGAAGCTTTAGAACAAGGGAGGAGTTCATGCTGGAGTCCATCACACATTAGATAGCAGAACCTGATGGTGAAATGTCCAAACCTTTGGCCTGACCCCAAACATAATTTATCTTCCTGAATGGTAGTTTGGCATTATGCCATCAACTCATCCCAGCTCAAGATGATGAAGTATTCTGTGGAACTTTTTCCTGCTGCACCCCTCCTTTCTTGTTTTGAAGAAGGGGAAGTAAATGTGACTAGTAAAGGACTGTCTTGGGTTGGTGAATGGGAGGAGGGGGGTGGATTTTTCTGCAGTGGGAACAGAGGTGCCGAATAGGAAAGTACAACGGGGTCTGCCATAGGGACTTGCATAGATCCCAAGGCAACTCCACAGTGAGCTCTGGTAGTTCCGCACTCCTCCCTGGCTTCCTGCTCCCTCTCCTAAATCTCTTCTCCAGGAATTTACCATTACGTAGGCAGGTAGCGGCCACCCTGAGAGGGTAAGTTGCTTCAGTTGCAGCCCCTCTCATGCTGTTGGGTGCCATCTCTGCCTTTGCCAGCCCACCCTTTCCTGCCCTCCCCATGTGACCCTTTCAGTTCCCTGGGCCCTGGCACGTGCTTTGGCTCTGTTTGGCCACCACCCCCTGTAAACCTTTCAGCATCCTTTTGAAGATGACCTGTGGGGAAAACTCCCTTGATTATTATCTCTCTTTGGTTTCCTGGAGACTCCAAGGTACCGCCATGCTTGCTTTCAAGGCAAGCTCACACACCTTTCAGAATTTTAATTTGAAATATATCTTCCTCCAAAGTTTGGACTTTTGAAGTGGAATAATTAAAATTTTTCGTCTCCTCCACACACCTCCACTGAAGGACAGAATAATGTTTTCTGTTCTTTTTCCTGCTGATTGTCAGAATACCACTCTTTGATCAATGCATTAGAACAAGTGAACATCTTAAGCAATGGTTTAAAGTCATTGTTGGGCCTCACCCCAGAGCAGCTACGTCAGAATTCCTGAGGGTGGTCCCTGGGCTTCAGCCTTTAAAAAAATTCCAAATTATTCTGATATACACACTATACTAGTTCGTAAGCTGCTGGAATGTGATATACCAGAAACGGAATGGCTTATTTAAAGGGGAATTTATTAAGTTGCTAGTTTACAGTTCCAAGGTCATGAAAATGTCCAAATTAAAGCAAGTCTATAAAAATGTCAAATTTAAGGCATCTTTCCCCGGATGATGGCTCGAGAAGGCCGATGACGTTAGGGTTTCTCTCTCAGCTAGAAAGGCATATGGTGACATTTGCTAGCTTTCTCTCCAGGCTTCTTCAATGACTTCCCTGGGTCTCTGTCTGTTCTTATGGCTTTATCAGTTCTGGTGGCTCTCTAGCTTTTTCCAAAATGGTTCCCTCTTAAAGGGCTCCAGTAAGCAACCCTACTTTGAATGGGTGGAGATTCATCTCCATGGATACCATCTAATCAAAAGTTACCATCCCACAGCTGGGTGGGTCACATCTCCATGGAAACAATTAAAAAAGTTCCACCCAGAAATATTGAATGAGGATTAAAAGACATGCTTTTCTGTGGTACACAATACATTCAAACCGGCACACGAAGAGAAGTGGGAATAATGCCAAACAGTCACTGGCCTTAATGGAAGAATCCTTAGTCATTTTTGCAATCTTTTCATGGTTGGGAATTTTTCTCCCTCATCTCATGTTTGTCTTCATTGAGGCTCCCATTTGGGGTTTTTCTGATGACTTACACACAACTCTGTGAGGTTTTTTGCTAAGGTCCATTGATTACGATTATAAGGGCCTACAGAGGCTTTTGCAAAATGGAGATTTTATCATAATCTTAAAAATAATTTAAATATTAACTTTAAATGACCATATCAACAGGGCCTAGGAATCCCACTATTATAACAGTCCTTCATTTGAAAAAGTCTCAATTTCCCCTACAGTTTGTTTTCTTTCTTAAGTTTGAGCCTTAACCAAGCATCTCCGTCAAATAATACCATAAATTAATTTTTGCTTTGAGGAGGTATGATTATAAAATGCATAGTTTAAATGTCTTCTGAATAATTACATTATTATGATATAGGTTTTTTAAAAAGATCTTTCATACTTTGCCCTATAGTGTTTCCCAGTGGTTTTGGCTATTTTGTTAATTATTTTTACCAGTTAAAGTTTCTGTTATATTGTCTATTATGGGTTTTATTTTTCATTTTATATAGCTCCAACTATTAAATAAATAGGGTGAGATGCTCCAAAGAGAGTCCTGTTTGAAGATTCAAATGTAGCGATTCTGAACTGGACTGTGGGAGCTGCTGGGGTAGAATCTAACACAAAATTAGAAGTAGCTTTGATGTTATTAAAATATTGACTCAATTTAGAAATAGCTTTGATGTTATTAAAATATTGACTCCATTGAGCAGATTCTTACTAATGTCCTAAAGGGTTCCAAGTCTTCCATGTTTTCCCTCGTAATTCTCTGTTTTGTATATTCTTTGGAATAAAAAGAAGAAACTGAATTGGTCAAATAAAACAGGAAGTAGACTGGTTTTCCTAATATCACCGCTTTCCAACTTAATGTATAATAGTGTCTTTTTGTTGACTTACGTTTTAATTCTTTGTGCTGGCATTCAAATCTGTCTACTTTCTGTCCCTAAATCATGTGAGTACTCAATTCCTGTTACTCAGCAGAGCCCACCCTCTGCTGCAACAGATCCATCTACGTGCAACTCTTGGCCAGTCATGGGCTTTGCATTCCTGTCTTTGCTCATGGTCTTCACGAGCCTTGAAATCCCTTCTACCTTTTTTCAGGGGTCAACTTGTTTTATGCAAACATGATGCAAAAATTTTTGTCATTGCAGAGATTGGAAAAAAAATACAGGAATTTGGTTCATGTCATATAATCACTTCCATTTCTCTCAGAATTCACTGACTGAACTTTAGGTTTATTCTGTTAACTTTTTTATTAAAGAAGTTGTGAGCTTACAAAACAACGATGCACAAAATACAGGATTCCTGTACGCCACCCTAGCACCAACACTTGCATTGCTACGGAGCCTTTGTTACTGTTGATGATAACCCTTTTTAAAAAATAATTGTGCTTTTTGTTGTTATTTAAATATTTTTTTTTAAAGAAGCAAATAATACATTTAGGCTTATCCATAGGCATATTTAAATAAAGTATCCAAATAATCGTTGTAAAGCCTATGTTTGTATAGTAGATTCCATAAACCAATTAAAAATTAAGGTAAACAAGGAAAAATCTACAAATGCAAACACAGTTTCTTAAATTCTAAATAGTAGACACTAACTTAAATACTATTTGATTAGCTGTCAAAACTGTAAACGTTCTCAAAATATCAAGTAGAAAGTTGTTACAAATATCAACTTTGCTATAGTAATGATCCATATTACTGAACATTTTCAAGTTTTTTATTTCAGGAGATATAAGGATATACATGTTTTTACAATTAACATATGAAAATCTTAACTCATGAGATGATAGCATTTAAAATCTATTTTTTCTGATAATACTATAGCTGCTCATGTTTTCTTTTGGTTACAGCTTATATAGAACATCTATTTCCATCCTTTCCCTATCAATCTATTTGTATCCTTGAGTCTAAAGTAAGTCTCTTGTGAGCAGCATATAGATAAATCATGTTTTTAAATCCATCTGTCAATCTGTGTCTTTTAATTGGTGAATTTAGTCCATTAACATTCAAACTTAATATTGTAAAAGTAATTCTTGAGTCTACCATCTTATTCTGTAGTTTTTTAATAATTTCAGTGTTTTATTTATAAAGACCTGTTTTGTGTCCCAGTTTATGACCTATCCTGGAGAATGTTCCATGAGCACTAGAGAACAATGTATATCCTGGTGTTTTGGGGTATAATGATCTATATATGTCTGCTAGGTCTAATTCATTTATCAAGTTGTTTCATTTCATTTCTTTGTTGTTTTGTTGATCTGCTGTCTGCTTGGTCTATGTATAGAGGAGAATGGTGTATCATTGTTGAAATGTCTGTTGCTCCCTTCAGTTTTCCCAATATCTGTCACATGTACTTCGGAGCTCCTTGATTGGGAACATACACATTTATGGTTATTTCTTCTTGGTTAATTGTCCCTTTTACTAGTATATAGTGTCCTTCTTTGTCTCTTAAAGGTCTTTACGTTTAAAGTCTATTTCATCCAATATTAGTATAGCTACTCCTGCTTCTTTTTGATCACAGTTTGCGTGGAACATCTTTTTCCATCCTTTCACTTTCAATTTATTTGTATCCTAGTGTCTAATGTGAGTCTCTTGTAAGCAGCAAATAGTTGGATTATATTTCTTAATCCATTCTGCCAATCTGTATCTTTTAATCTGTAAATTTAGTCCATTAACATTCAAAATTATTACTGTAAAGTCATTTCTTGAATCCACCAGCTTATCCTTTGCACTTGTCAGATTTATGTACTCTTTTCCTTCTTTCTCATTTTATCCTTTAGGTTACCCTTACTGGTACTTTTCAATTCTGTGTCCTCCTCCAGACCTCCTGCTCCTGTTTTTTTTCCCCAGCTGGCAGAACTCCCTTTGGTATTTCTTGTAGAGCTGGTCTCTTGTTGACATATTCTCTCTGCCTTTGTTTGTCTGTGAAAATGTTAATCTCTCCCACAGTTTTGAAGGACAGTTTGGCTGGGTACAGCACTCTTGGCTGGAAGTCTTTCTCCTTCAGGATCTTAAATATATTATATACCACTGCCTTCTCACTTTCTAGTGCTAGTTGAGTAGTCCAAACTCAGTCTTACATGGTTTCCCTTGTATGTAGCAGATTTTTTCCTCTTGCCACTTTCAGGATTTTCTGCTTCTCTTCGACATTTGACAGAATGATTTGTATGTGTCTTGGAGAAGGCCCATTTGGATTTATTCTGTTTAGAGTTTGTTTGGCTTCTTTGATTTGCATATTCATGTCTTTTATGAAGGTTGGGAAGTTTTCCCCCATTATATCCTCCACTAATCTTTCTAACCCTTTTCTCTTCTCTTCTCTTTCTGGGACACCTGTGATTCTATTTGTGCACTTTGTTTTGTCTATCATTTCCCTGAGACCCAATTTAGATTTTTCCATCTTTTTTGTCATTTGCTCTTTTATGTGCTCAAAATTAGTTGTCCTGTCCTCTAGTTGGCTTATTCTTTCTTCTGCCTCTTCAAATTTGCTCTTGAGTGTCTCTAGTATATTTTTTATTTGGTCTACAGCATCTTTAATCTCTGATATCTGCTTTTAGCTATTTATTCTTTCAAATTCTTTTTTTATGCTGTTTAGTGTCTTCTTGATCTCTTTTATGTCATTAGCCATCCCAGTGATTTTATTTAGCAAAGTTATATAAACATCTTTGGTTAGTTGCTCCAAAGTCTGTGTCTCCTCCCATGTTTTAATTTGGTCGTTGGTCTGAGCTGTATCTGTCTGCATCTTCATATGGTTAGTGATTTTCTGTTGTCTTCACAGCATGTAAACATCTTGATAGGGTTACTTTGGATGTTGATTTCCTTCAGTAGTCTAAAGCTTTGTGTTTCTGGGATGAGTGTGGAGCAGGATGCGGGGCATTGGGAGGAGCACAACAGTGCAGTGACAGGTTGCAGTGCAGGTATATGCATGAGCCTGGGACTCTATGTTGGTGTCTGTGAGTGTGGGCTGCAGGCCATGGTGTTGTGGTCGTGCTTTGTAAGAACCGTAGGGGCGAGGTGCCACTCAGAGAGGCCTGGGGGCACAGGAGCAGGGTGTGGCATGGGGAACACAGAGGTTCAGCAGGAGGTGGATAGGGGTGCTGAGTGGATGCATGGGGGCTGGTGTGTGGGCATGATGCGGGTGGGCAGGTGGAGTGTATGGGTCATGGGTGTCAGGGTGTGGGGTACAGGGAACAGAAGTTGGGGCACAGGTTGGGGTGCGGGTATGTCCTTATGCAGGGGCAGTGATCCAGGGGGGCTGGATGCAGGTGCGTGAGTGTGTAGGGGTGGGGCACAGGTCTTGTGCGGGGACATGTGTTGGGTGAGTGATGATGGGTGGGCAGGGCTCTGGTGCAGGTCTGCAAGTAAAGAGGTAGGGTTGGGTAAGGATGCCTGCTAGTGCAGGGTGGAGGCTATGTACCATAGATGTGCCCGAGGGCACCTGCCAGGTCTGGGAGGGCACTTATGCCGTGGGGTGGGGCAAGTCTTGGTACGTGTGTGTGTGGGCGGGGTGCAAGAGTCAAGAGGTCTGTGCATGGATGCATGGGTGCCCAGTAGGGAGGAAGTGGCTGTGCTGGTGTGTAGATCTTGAGGGGAGGGCCCTGGTGTATACATGAGCAGAGCTCTGGGCAGTGGGTGGGATTGTGTCTGCGTGGGCTGGGGGGGGTGTGGCCCGGATGTGCTGGTCAGCACTTGCCCAGAGCTGAGAGGGTGTGGCGTGAGTGGGTGTGTGCATGTGCAAACATCTGGGGGGCTGGATGCTGATGTGCATGTGCACGGAGCTAAAGGGGGGGCAGGTGGAGTTCTGCAGCAGTGTGGGCTGGGTGCAGGTGTGGCCTGGGTATACAGGTGAGCGCCTGCACCCTAGATGCACAGGTGACTACCTACAGGGAGCAGGGAGCAGGACGTGGGGGCCAAGGGCCTGGCCACAAGTATGGTCTCTGGAGGAGCGAAGCAACACTGTGTGCAGGGCAGAGATGCTTGGAGTGTGGTGACGAAGTTCAGGTGCGTGGTTTGTCGGGGGAGTCATGGATCGCTGGGCAGGGGTGGCACATGTGAGGTTAGCATGTTCGAGGAACGCAGCTTGGCTTACTTCTTTGACCCCATCTCTCTGTCCGTTCACTCCTGAAGTCTCCATGCCTCTCTCTGGAAATGGACATGCTAGGCTGTTTGCATTAGCTGGCCAGACTCTGGTTCTCTGTGTCTCAATTCTTCTGCTTTTTCAACCAGGGCTTCCCTATGTGGTGTAGAAGACCTTCCCAGGTCACTTACACCCTGAAATTGCTCTCCTGGTTTTTTTTCTGTCCCTTTTCTAGCTGTTCTTTGGAGCAGGGGTGAGCTTGACCTATCCTATTCCACCATCTTTCTTATTCTGTAGTTTTTGTCAGATCTATATATTCTTTTACCTCTCTAACTTTTTATCTTTTAAGTTACCCTTGCTAATACTCTTCAGTTCTGTACCCTCCTCTAGACCTCCCTCTTTAGGCTTTTTCGACAGAACTTTCTTTAATATTTCTTGGAGAGCAGATCTCTTGACAAATTCTTGCAGCTGTTGTTTATATGTGAAGATTTTAATCTCTCCCTCAATTTTGCAGGACAGCTTGGCAGGGCAAAGAATTCTTGGCTGGAAGTCTTTTTTGTTAAGAATCTTAAATATATCATACCACTGCCTTCACACATTCACATTGTTAAAGCTACATAGTTATTCAATCATCTTTAAGAATCAAAGCTACTGGAATACAGTTCAACAGTTTCAGGTACTTCTCCTTAGCCATTCCAGTACACCATAAACTAAAAAGAGATATCTATATAATGCACAGGAATAACCTCCAGGATAACGTTTCAACTCTGTTTGAAATCTCTCAGCCACTGAAACTTTATTTTCTCTCATTTCTCTGCCTCCTTTTGGTCAAGAAGTCTTTCTCAATCCCATGATGCCAGGTCCCAGCTCATCCCTGGGAGTCATGTCCCATGTTGCCAGGGAAATTTTACAGCCCTGGGAGTTATGAGTGAGGCATGATAATATTTGTCTTTTTGTTTCTGACATTTCATTCAACATACAGTCCTTAAGGTTCATTCATCTAGTTGCAATGCCTCACAACTTCATTCCTTTCTGTGGCCACTCAGTAGTCCATTGTATGTCTATACCACGGTTCCTCTTTCCATTCCTCAGTTGATGTGCCCTTATGCCACCTCTATTCATTGCAAATTGTGAACACTGCCACCATAAAAACCAGGGTTTTGCCATTTTTTAATTGGGTTTAGTTTTTTGTTGTAGGATTTCTTTATATGTTCTGGATATTATACCTTTTCAGATATGTGGTTTCTAAATATTTTCTCCCACTAAGTAGGTTGCCTTTTCACTTTCTTGAGAAAATCCTTTAAAGCGCTAAAGTTTTTAATTTTCAAGAAGTCCCACTTATCTATTTTTTCTTTCATTGCTTGTTTTTTTTGTGTAAAGTCTAAGAAACCATTGCCTCCACAAGATTTGAAGGTGCTTTCCTGTATTTTCTTCTGTGAGTTTTATGGTCCTGGTTCTTATATTTAGGTCTTTGATCCTATGCTGGTTTGAAAGGATGTATGTCCCCTAGAAAAGCCATGTTTTAATCCTAATCCCATTTTGTAAAGGCAGCCATTTCTTCTAATCCCTATTCAGCATTGTATGTTTGAAACTGTAATTAGATCATCTTCCTGGAGATGTGGTGTAATCAAGAGTGGTTATTAAGCTGGATTAGGTGATGACATGTCTCCACCCATTCGGGTGGGTCTTGATTAGTTTCTGAAGTCTTATAAAAGAGGAAACATTTTGTAGAATAAGAGATTCGGAGAGAATGCTGCAGCACCATGACGCAGGGAGTCCACGAGCCAGCGACCTTTGGAGATGAAGAAGGAAAACACCTCCCAGGAAGCTTCATGAAACAGGAAGCCAGCAGAGAAAGCTAGCAGATGATGCTGTGTTCGCCATGTGCCCTTCCAGCTGAGAGAGATGCCCTAACTGTGTTCATCATGTGCCTTCTCACTTTAGAGAAACCCTGAACTTCATCGGCCTTCTTGAACCAAGATATCTTTCCCTGGATGCCTTTGATTGGACATTTCTATAGACTTGTTTTAACTGGGACATTTTCTCAGCCTTAGAACTGTAAACTAGCAATTTATTAAATTCCCCTTGTTAAAAGCCATTCTGTGTCTGGTATATTGCATTCGTGCAGCTAGCAAACTAGAACAGATTTTGGTACCAGAGAATGGGGTGCTTCTACGGTTTACAAATACCAGATATGTTGGAACGGTTCTTTGGATAGCTAAGGGGAAGATTTTGGAGGAACTGTGAAGAGAATGATGGAGAAGTCCTGGAGTGCTTGAAGAGACTGTTGGTATAAACAGAACCACTGCCAATCTGAACAAAGGGAGACACGAAAGGGACAAATTGGAGTTTGCAGAGTGAGAACCATGGAAGCTCGGTCTGAAGCCAAGAAACCTCGGCCAGGAGAGTGAACCCACCCATATACATGGAGAGGGTGAGTTTGCCCTGAGGGTAGAGGATGAATCTCCCATCTCCTTGCAGTGGAAGAGTTATGCTGCCTCAGGCCTTGGAGAAGGTACAGCATGCTCCTAGGGGACTGGGGAGAGCCTAGCTGCCACCACATGGAGGGGTTGAGCATATGCCCGAGAAATGACAGAGAGCCCAGGGGTGGCCCTGATGCCTGGAGAGAGTGGAGCCGAGAAAAAGGTGGTCTCCTCAGTGTTCCCCGAGGTTCATTCGGAAAGAGGCGGGTCACTGCATAGGCCCTTGGAAAGGGTGGGACTGCCACTTTCTAAAGCTGAGGGATAAATGGCTTTCAGACTTTGAAATCCAATGGTGTTTGCCCTGCAGGTTTTCCTTCCAATTTCTCCCTATGGCTCCTGTCACTGTCCCTCCTTTGCATATTGGCACCAGACAACTTGTTTTGAGATTCACAGGTCCACAGCCAGAAGAGAATTTTTTTTTTCACTTTAATATTGTTTAAGGTGATGCGTGTAGTTGCCAAGTTGACAAGGGTGGACATGTGGTAGTTAAATTCAGTTGTCAACTTGGCAGGTGAAGGCACCTAGTTCTGTTGCTGTGGACATGAGCCAATGCTATGTGAACCTCATCTGTTGCTGATTACATCTGCAGTCAGCTAGGAGGCGTGCCTGCTGCAATGAATGACGTTTGACTTAATTGGCTGGTGCTTAAATGAGAGAGCTCAACGTAGCACAGCCCAAGCAGCTCGGCATACCTCATCTCAGCACTCACAGCTCAGCCCAGGCCTTTGGAAATGCAGAAAGAAATCACCCCAGGGAAAGTTGTTGGAACCCAGAGGCCTGGAGAAAAGGCCAGCAGAGACCATCCTGTGCCTTCCCACATAAGAAAGAACCTCAGTTGAAAGTTGGCTGCCTTTCCTCTGAAGAACTAACAAAATAAATCCCCTCTTATTAAAGCCAATCAGTCTCTAGTGTGTTGCATTCTGGCAGCTAGCAAACTAAAACAGATCCATTTTGAGTTAATTATTGTGTAAGGTGTGAGATAGGATTCTTTTTTCTTTTTTATTCTTCTAGAAGCTTTATTGTATTCTATTCACATATTTTCAAAAACCCATCCAGAACTAATTTTAGAAAACGGTGAAAGGTGGACTCATTTTTTTCCCATATGGAATTCAGTTTTTCCACCACCAGTTGAAGCAGAATCCTTTACCCATGTATTTCAGTGTTATATTTTTTCTCTTAAGTTCTTTTGTTTTTTTTTTACTGTGAAATAAAGCATATATGCAGAAAAGTGATACATTTCAAAGTACAGTTTAAAAGTAGTTATAGAGGAAGTTTCAAAGTATGGTATGGGTTACAGTTCCACAATTTCAGTTAGTTCCTTCTAACTGTTCTAAAATGCTAGAGACTAACAAGAAATATAAATATAATGATTCAGTAGTCACAATCATTTGTTAAATCCTATCTTCTCTGTTATAACTCCTCCTTCTCCTTTGGTCATTCTCCCGATCCTTAGGGATATTTGGGCAATGACCACTCTAAGTTCTTCATGTTGAACAAGGGTGTCAACTTTATGGGGTAGCAGGATACAACTAATTGACATTCCTGGAGGAACTGGTGCCTCTGGGCTTTAGAGTTTATCTGGCATAAGAACAATCTGAAGGTTTTAAGTCTCTTAAAAATAAACTTACTGAGTGAAACTTTTATAGAACTTCAGAACCCTAGGTATTCTTTAAGGTTTTCAGGAGTACTGTTGGTTGGGATTTGACAGACTGTGGCAATTTGCAATATCTAGCCAAAGCTTGCAAAAACAGCAACCTCCAGAATAGCCTCTCAACTCTGTTTGAAATATCTTAGCCATTATCATTATTATTTTGTTACATTTCTTTTACCAAAGGGATTGCCAATGCCACTTTGCTAGGGCTAGACCCATCCCTAGGAGTCATGTCTCATGTTGCTAGGGAGAATTACAACCCTAGAAATCATGTCCCATTTAGGAGGGATGGATAATGAGTTTACTTACAGATTTGGGCTTAGAGAGAGAAAGAGGCCACATCTGACCAACAAAAAAGGTCCTCTGGAGATACTCTTAAGCATAATTATAGGTAGGCATAGCTTCCCTGTTACAGAAATAAGTTTCGTAAGAGCAAGTCTCAAAATTGAGGGCTTGGCCTGTGGGAGTCCCTAATGCTTGAGAGAGTATCAGGAATTTCCCAGATTAGGAAGTTTAATAGTTCCATATTTTTTCTGCAGTCCCACAAGGTACTGTGCCGATATTTTTTTAGTTATCTGCCCAACACAATCCAGAATGTATCAGGGCATCTCTTTTATTCCTTTTTATATGAAAATCTAGTTTTTCAGTCACCATTTGTTGAAGGGACTGTTCTGTTCCAGTTGAGTGGACTTGGCAGCCTTATCAAATATCAATTGTCCATAGATGTGAGGGCCTTATTTCTCAATTTTATTCCATTGTCAATATATCTATCTTTGTGCCAGTACCATGTTGTTTTGAACAATGTAGGTTTGTAATATGCTTTAAAGTCAGGAAATGTGAGTCCTCTGACTTAATTCTTCTTTTTCAAGATGTTTTTGGCTATTGTTTTCAAGAGGAACCTGCACCCTTCCAAATAAATTTGGAATTTATGGCTTTTTCATTTCTTCAAAGTAGGCTGTGAGAATTTTTATTGGGATTGCATTGAATCCAAAAATCAATTTGGGTACAGTTGACAACAATGATATTTAGTCTTCCAACCCATGAAATGGGAATGTCCTTCATTTATTTTCACCTTCTTTGATTTCTTTTAATGATGTTTTCAGTTTTCTGGGTATAAGCCTTTTATATTTTTGTTTAAATTTGTTCCTAGATACTTGATTCTTTTAGTTGCTATTGCAAATGGAATTTTTTCTTGATTTCCTCCCCAGACTACTCATTAGCTGTGTATAGAAGACACTGATTTTTGTATGCTGCTCTTTTTTTTTTGTTTTGTTTTGTATGCTGTATGGCGGGGTCACATTTCATTGTTTTTCCATGTGAGTATCCCATTATTGCAGCACCATTTGTTGAATTTTTAAATTTGTTTTTGTTTTGCTTATTTGTTTTGGGAAGTGCATGGACCAGTGTTCTAGTTTGCTAGCTGCCAGAATGCAATATACCAGAAATGGAATGCCTTTTTAAAAAGGGGAATTTAATAAGTTACAAGTTTACCATTCTCAGGCCATGAAAATGTCCAAATTAAAGCAAGTCTATAAATACATCAAAACCAAGGCACCATCAAGGGGTTATGTTTACTCTAGGAAGGCCAGTGAGAGCCCCCAATTTTGGGATTTGTTCATTTGAAACTTAACCCCACAAAGGATAGGTCAAGCCTACTTAAAATCAGGCCTAAGAGTCACCCCCAAGGGAACCTCTTTTGTTGCTCAGATGTAGTCTCTCTCTCCAGCCAACACAACAAGCAAACTCACAGCCCTCCCCTGTCTACATGGGACATGACTCCCAGGGGTGTGGACCTTCCTGGCAATGTGGGACAGAAATCCTAGAATGAGCTGAGACTTAGCATCAAGGAATTGAGAAAACCTTCTCGACCAAAAGGGGAAAGAGTGAAATGAGACAAAATAAACTGTCAATTGCTGCAAGATTCCAAACAGAGCCAAGAGGTTATCCTGGGGGTTATTCTTATGCATTAAATAGATATTACCTTGTTAGTCAAGATGTAATGGAGAGGCTGGAGGGAACTGCCTGAAAATGTAGTGCTGTGTTCCAGTAGCCATGTTTCTTGAAGATGATTGTGTAATGATATAGCTTTCACAATGTGACTGTGTGATTGTGAAAACCTTGTGTCTGATGCTCCTTTTATCTACCTTATCAACAGATGAGTAAAACACATGAAATAAAAGTAAATAATAGATGGAACAAATGTTAAAATAAATTTAGATTGAAATGCTAGTGATCAATGAAAGGGGAGGGGTAAGGAGTATGGTATGTATGAATTTTTTTCTGTTGTCTTTTTATTTCTTTTTCTGAATTGATACAGAGTTCTAAGAAATGATCATGATGATGAATATGCAATTATGAGATGTTATTGTGAATTACTGATTATATATATAGAATGGAATGATCATAAGTTAAGAATGTTTGT